>MU709378.1:88240-109338 GCA_026770625.1 Nicotiana glauca
CTGAATGTCATGACACGTAATACAAATAGGAACCAATGCATGAATGCAATGCAATGCACATGACTGCTGCAGCGCGCAACCCGTTCCATTTGGGTACCCGCGCTCACTGTGGGGGTTCAGACTCCGGAGGGGCTCCTACAGCCCAAGCGCAATATCAATATCACACCGCTGCGGCGCGCAACCCGATCCATCTTTAGTCCAGAAATGCACATATAACACTGCTACGGTGCGCAGCCCGATCCATGCTTAGTCCAGAAATGCACATAAGCCACTAGGGCAATATTCAAATAACAGTTCTCAGTTCCGAATGTTAAAATATGTGGTTTAAGTTTTTTTTTAAAAAAATACCTTAGAAGTATGACTGGACATTTCAAAACAGTGTTTAACTCAGGACTGAAATCATTTAACATGCCAAGTATCATGAAAACAGTGATAATAATCCCTAAAGGATTCAATCAGTTGGCACAAGGGCCAATCATGACAATTAATCCATTTCTATAAGGGTATCAACTAAGCTTCAATCAATTAGGTAGTTATTTCATTAAGCGGGACGGAACAAGTCACAATCCCCAACGGTGATCTACCCCACGCCCATTATCCGGCGTGCAAGTCACCTCAATGCAACACTATGATGTGCAAATCCGGGGTTTCAAACCCTCAGGATATCTTTTACAAGTATTACTCACCTCGAACCGGCGAAATCTCTAGCCCGCGACGCCTTTGCCCCTCAAATTGGCCTCCACGCCCATCGAATCTAACCAAAATCAGAGCGAATACATTACAATATGCCAAGGGGACAATACCCAATCGAAAACAACCGAAATGTAGCAAAAATCCCGAAACTAGCGAAATCCGAGCCCCGGGTCCGCTTATCGAAAAATTACAAAACTCGCATTACTGGATTTTTTGTCTTGCCACGAGTCCGTACATATCAAATTCAAAAGAATCAGAGTCCATTTGACCCCTCAAATCACAAATTCTCATTCAAAAACCCAAGCCCTAGTTCTTCACTTTTTAACCAAATTTCCATGAATTTAAATGTTGAAATCATAATTAGATGATGTTTCTAGGCCATGGGACTTACCTCCAATTGATTCCCAGTCAAAACCCTCTTCAATGGCTACCAAAAAGATCCCAAGATGTTCAACAATGGAGGAAAATAATCCCCAAGTCGCGGGTAAAATGACATTTTAAAACCCTTCTGTGAACAGTAACTTTCGCTTCTAGGGCCACACAACCGCTTCTGCGGTTACCGCTCTTGCGGTCTCTTTCCGCTTTTGAGGACTTTTACTTAAGGGGCATGACCGCTTCTGTGGTCCAAAACTCGCACCCGCGATACCGCTCCTGCGGTCAAGGCTTCCGCTTATGCGGAACCAGCCTTGAGCTCGAATTCCGCATTTGCGGTCTTCATTAAACTTCCAAAAATCTGCTTCTGCGGTTCTATTTTCGCACCAGCGGTACCGCTTCTACGGTCCGCTCTTCTGCTTCTACGGAACCTGCCTTCCATCTTCTCGTCGCTTCTGCGTTCCAAGACCCGCAGAAGCAAAAATACCAGAAACAGCATGCCTTCAGCTGTATGAAATTCCAAAAACTCCCCGTTAGCCATCCGAAATCATCCCGAGGCCTCCGGAACCTCAAATAAAAGCACCAACATAACTCATAACATCATTCAAACTTGTTCCAATCATCAAAACACATCAAACAATGCTAAAACCATCAAATCACATCGGATTCAAGCCTAAGTTCTTTAAAAACTTCCGAAACACACATTCGATCAAAAACCCGACCAAACGACGTCCGAATGACCTGAAAATTTGCACACATATCCAAAATCACCTAACGAAGCTACAACAACTCTCAAAATTCCATTCCGACCCTCGGATCAAAATCTCACCTATCAACTGAAAATCGCCAAAATACTAACTTCGCCAATTCAAGCCTAATTCTACACCGGGTCTCCAAAGTCACTTCCTATCACGCTCCTAAGTCACAAATCATTCCCCAAAGCTAACCAAATCACCAGAAATCACATCCGAGCCCTATAATGCATAAGTCAACGTCCGATTGACTTTTCCAACTTAAGCTTTCCTTAAAGAGACTAAGTGTCTCATTTCTTGTCAAAACCAATCCAAATCTACCCTCACACACCACATACCGATAATGAAATATTAAGAAGCAATAAATGGGAAAAATGGAGCAGTAACACATGAGACGATGGGTCGGGTCGTCACATCCTCCCCAACTTAAACAAATGCTCGTCCTCAAGCAAACCCAGAGTTGTCCTAGAAGCCAATCAATAGCTAAATGACCTTACCAAGCATATACCCGGGGTGATCCCACGTCACCCTATCTCTTATAGGTTCGACAACACAACATAGCTGAAATTACCCAGTCCAGTATAGCCCATAATTCACAGAACTACCTTTTCACTTATGAATTTATCATTACGATCAAAACCTCACACCTATACTTTGAATAGTCCTGAACCAGCTGTAATAACCCATACTTGCAATCTCGATGAAATCATACGATATACCACATAATCCAAGCATTCGAAACAATAACTTCTATTCACAGCGGTTACCCACAACAACCAAATATCGATAGAAAACCTCTTATTAGCTAAAGTTTCACTCCAACACTTTCGTATTCTACCAAATGATGATGAAACACGCAGTAAACCATAACCATTTCTCATACCTGTTATTCATGAAGGCATTTCTTCCCTTTTGACTAATACAACCGCAGATTTCGAGCTGGACCTCGATATTATCCTTTCAACAAGCTGAGATCAAATCCGGTCGTATTCATTAATGATCCCAATGATCTCTTCTGACCCAACACACCACCCTGGTGACATGATACATCAATATGGGCCTAAGCCTTAACTTGCATAACTACGCGCACCCATAAGCCAGTCTGAATATACACAGATCATGAAAATGACTCAATTGATAGAGTCGTACATCAAGCTCATCAATACCGTCACGACACAAATCTGAGACCACGTCTCACATCAAAGAAATAGAGTACCTGACTCCTCCTTGGAATGTCATAACTTCATGTGGCCTCGCCATAATGCGCGATCCTATCCAAACATTGTTACACATGAAGCACCTCAAGTCACCAGGCTCAAAATAGACAGCCACACACAGATTGATGCCTGAAACCCAAACAAATCATCATCCCCATGGTGAAGCAAGTAATATACACCATTCAATCCTGAAAGGACACAACTGATGCGCCATTCGCCGAGCAACACCCAATACGTACTTTCCTTAGAAACTAGGAAGCAAGGCATACAAAGTAACATATGAAAAACTATTCTCAACATCACACTGTTGCGGCGTGCAACCCGATCCAGATAACATACCTGTGGCGGCGTGCCACCCGATCCACACAAATATCTCATATAGGGAGATGCACATCGAACAAAATTTGCTCATTATAACAAATATCGAATATCGGTCATAAGCATACTGAGTGCATAATGATATCTATAGCGTTGTAAGCTACAAAACTCAACTTCCACTATGAATCTCGATAGCACCGCACTGTACGTGCCCACAGTTCGAAAATCATAATGCCTCACAGCACAGAACAGAAACTCATAGATCTCCCCAGATCACTAGTAGGTTCAATAACGATTGAATCAACCTATCCTTCATCAATACAATTCGGGGCCAACCAAGCCAACTCAAGCTAATCACGTAGCCACCTCGGCCTGCCAACAAACTCAATACCCAGAAGCCTGAAGCTGCTCCTCCCACTACTATAACTCCTGCCGGAGCTGTACGATACGGTGCCCGACACCAAACAAATACCAAAATCCACAATCTCACCCGACGACATGCCCAGCCACAAGGAGCACATCCGAAAAAACCCCTCAATACCGGAACTGAATCAATGGTAGAAATCTCTATACTGATATCCGCCACGAAGGCCCAATTAAGAAAAGCAATCCTTCCTAGCCGTCCACTGATCTTTGGAATACAAACCACTCTGCTTGCTCCGCCACGCAACCTGTGGCATTTTCCGACATAACCCATAGTATAATAGTCTAGAATAACCCAACACTGAGACAACCAGTCTACACCCCAATATCATATCCAGAATCTAATGTACCAAGCAAAGAAAGATCCACTCAGGCTTCCAAATCCCGATAGTCGCTAACGGTACCAATACACACGATTCACAACCACTACTTAGCCTGAACATGAGAACTCCCAGTCTCCAACTCTATATAGCACACGAATCACTGTACCTGATCCCAAATTCCGCCGTATGAATACGTATTACATCTCAAGTACCCAATCATTCCACAGATATTCTTAAAATTCTCCTATGCCATCAAACAAACTCAGATATCAGCAGTCGACCTAGCAAGAAAGTGCCGCAATACCACCGAAGTATCATCAGTCTAATCACATTACCTTTCTTCCGAGACATATACTCTTGTCATATCACTTGTAATTAGCAGTATTATTTCCTTGGTCATCTGAGGCTACCTGTTGCTTATGAATTTTATAAACTTCCTTTCAGAACTAAACTGTAACTCATCTAGCCCAGACCTTCCGTCAATCCTATCTAGAAGAAAATAATCACACATTCCATGCTTCGCATGCCCCAAGAAAATATATACATCTCTGAACCACGATAAAGCCCAACAAGAACTCTCTCCCAATTCCATTTTCACGAGCTAAACTGTCAGGACTAAATCCTTCTATACTAACCGAGCTATACAAGCTATCAAGACTCAAAAGTTTTGTTGCACAATACCTGTAAAAGCTCATTACCTCAAACACATATGAAGAATTAATCATATCTTTACCATTTCGGTTCGGTCTACCATAAAGCTATTCCATCTATCTAATTTCCCTTCTAATTCATCATCCACTCGATATCTCTACCTCGTTGTAGCATTATAATGCCTCATTCCAGGCTTACCACACGAGACTCGAATGTAAGACCACACTGTCTAAGACCCATAAGTCACTGAATACTCTCTCAACTGATCCCAAAAATACCACATTCCAGAATACCTACACCGAAGAGCTTCTGCGACTATGAATTTGTTACTATTACTTTCCAGATACCAATACATAGGATCCCATAAGCAACATAAAAATACCACAAGTCTTGATCTTTTCTAATGAAAACACAGTCTCCAGCCACATACACAACCTTAAGACACCTGATTATTACATGTAGAACCTTGAACACATTAGAACCATTTTCGAGAGTCGTCCACTCTATTCAACTTGCATTTAGCCTGCTCAGCTAACAAAACCACTCGTGCCTCATTGGCACTCTGACACCGCAGGATACAACCTCATCTCAATACAAACAAGCATCTTCCTTCTCTATACACCTGGCATTCTTTACCAGCAACAGCTCAAGACATCTTATTATTTTCACACATCTACGAAGCATCGTATAACCTTTATAAAGAACTTTCTTCACTCGTGGCATCCTCAGCTCAATTTTTGCAACCAAGACTGATCCGCCAGCATACCTCGAGAAGGAACCAACATAGCGCATAACCGTACAATCAGCTAATCAACAACAACCTCCCCAACTTGGCTCAAAGCCATACATCAAGATAAACTCAACAACTCATAACACTTTTACCCTAATGATGCCACAATACCATAGTGAGATTAAACTCAAATCATCTACTAGTTTGTGAAAATATAGATCATCTAGTACTGAAATCTTCGGCAAACCTCGCATTCATCCCCACGTCAGTTAAGTCCACTCTCTAGAGCAACCCGAATTCATCAAATTTTAACACGTACTCTTCAATTACATATGAGATCTTCTATCAATATACATAAGAATCATACCACTTAAGAACACTCCGCAGGAGATAACCCATATGTTTTGCCTCAGTTTAGTATTTCAGTACACCTTCCACCATCATACGCATAACACAACCATTTAGTCTTTCTGAGTCTGAATTCGTATCGCCGCACGTAATGTACTTCACTTCCCAACTAGGAGATGCGAAGGTATTTCTTCACGTGCCCATAATTCGGGCTACACATCAATCACAATAGGAATCGAACACTTAACAGTTCATCCATTTTCCAGCAGACTTCTTCGTCACTACCAAGTCACATAGATACATCTCATAGTACCAACATACTCATCACATGGATATCCAACCGCCATTCAGTCTAATAGGGACAATATCGAACATATAAGTTCAGAACACTCGCTCACACAATCAACACCTCGGTACTCAAGCCATAGGCAAAGATCCGGCCTCAAGTCCTCCAAGCTGGCCCAACATACTCACGAAGATCACATCTCGCCCCTTGATCGGGGAATCACAAGCCATCAAGGCACATATACTACTGAGCGCTCATATGCGCATACAGACGTGTGGAGGGAATTTCAAGAGTATATCTCAAGTTGAATCAAGTACGCACGATAAGAATTCCAAGAAAGTGAAGTTTTCCTAAAGGTTCTGCAGCCTCTCATGGATAAATACAGACGTCTCCGTACCAATCCACGAGACTCTACTAAACCTGCTCATGACTCGTGAGACCTAGTAACCTAGGCTCTGATACCAACTTGTCATGACCCAATTTCCAAACCCGGTCGTGATGGCGCCTCTCGTGAAGACAAGGCCAGCCAGCTAACCCAAATCGTCCTTTAACAATTATTAAACATAAATGATTAGATAAATAGGACTTAATGGCATTAATAATTGATATTTACCACCCAACACAACCCGACCGGGGTGTCACAAGTCACGAGCATCTAGAAGGATTTTTTTTAATATAACTACAAAATCTGTAATGCATAGAATGAAATCTGGAAATCAAGAGGGAGAAACTCTGTGCAGCGAACGCTGGAGGTCACCTTGCTCAGCTTCAATAGTCATACCTTCAATCAGCTAATAACCTGCTACCGGGTGAACAATACCTGCAACTGCACGCGAAGTGCAGGGAGTAAAGTGAGTACTGCAACTCAGTGAGTAATAAGAGTAAATAATAACTGAGCGGCAAGAAATCACGTAAGAGCACTCCATCATGCAATATGGGACAGAACAACCCTTTGAGAAAACAGTGAAACCATGAAAACCCTTTAGAAATATCTGGTTCAGTTAAAAACCTCTTTTAAAAATATCCTTTTCCAACAGTCAAATATATGAATGCGATATCGGATAGTGCAGGTCAGCACATAAGTCATCCCCTGGGGCAAAACACTCTACCAATAAATAACACCAGGGTATCTGGTAAGCAATGTACGAAGTAGCATGGATGCCAATAAAATGTGAGTGCTGAATGTCATGACATGTAATACAAACAGGAACCAATGTATGAACGCAATGCAATGCACATGACCGCTGCGGCGCACAACCTGATTCATTTGGGTACCCGCGCTCACTGTGGGGGTTCAGAATCCGGAGGGGCTTCTACAGCTCAAGTGCAATATCAATATCACACCGCTGCGGTGCGCAGGCCGATCCATCTTCAGTCCAGAAATACACATATAACACTGTTGCGGTGCGCAGCCCGATCCATGCTCAGTCCAGAAATGCACATAAGCCACTAGGGCAATATTCAAATAACATTTCTCAGTTCCGAATGTTAAAATATTTAGTTTAAGTTTTTTTTTAAAAAAAAACCTTAGAAGTATGACTGGACATTTGAAAATAGTGTTTAACTCAGGACTGAAATCATTTAACATGCCAAGTATCATGGAAACAGTGATAATAATCCCTAAAGGATTCAATCAGTTGGCACGAGGCCCAATCACGACAATCAATCCATTTTTATAAAGATATTAACTAAGCTTCAATCAATTAGGTAGTTATTTCATTAAGCGGGATGGAACAAGTCACAACCCCCAACGGTGCACTACCCCACGCCTATTATCTGGCGTGCAAGTCACCTCAATACAACACTATGATATGCAAATCCGGGGTTTCAAACCCTCAGGATATCATTTACAAGTATTACTCACCTCGAACAGGCAAAATCTCTAGCCCGCGATGCCTTTGCCCCTCAAATTGGCCTCCATGCGCGTCGAATCTAACCAAAATCAAAGCGAATATATTACAATATGCCAAGGGGACGATACCCAATCGAAAACAACCGAAATGTAACAAAAATTCATAAACTAGCAAAACCCGAGCCCCAGGCCTGCTTCTCAAAAAATTACAAAACTTATATTACTGGATTCCTCGTCTCACCACGAGTTCGTACATATAAAATTCACAAGAATCAGAGTCCATTTGACCCCTCAAATCACAAATTCTCATTCAAAACCCCAAGCCCTAGTTCTTCACTTTTTAACCAAATTTCCATGAATTTAAATGTTGAAATCATAATTAGATGATGTTTATAGGCCATGGGACTTACCTCCAATTGATTCCCAGTCAAAACCCTCTCCAATGGCTCCCAAAAAGCTCCCAAGATGCTCAACAATAGAGGAAAATAACCCCCAAGTCGCGGATGAAATGACATTTTAAAACCCTTCTATGAACAGTAACTTTCGCTTCTGCGGCCACACAACCGCTTCTGTGATTACCGCTCTTGCAGTCTCTTTCCGCTTCTGTGGACTTTCACTTAAGGGGCATGACCGCTTCTATGGTCTAAAACTCGCACCCGCGATACTGCTCCTGCGGTCAAGGCTTACGCTTAGCAGAACCAGCCCTGAGCTCGAATTCCGCTTTTGCGGTCTTCATTAAACTTTCAAAAATCCGCTTCTGCGGTTCTACTTTCTCACCAGCGGTAACACTTCTGCGGTCTGCTCTTCCGCTTCTGCGGAACCTGCCTTCCATCTCCTGGCCGCTCCTGCGATCACAGCTCCGATTCTGCGGTCCAAGAACCGTAGAAGCGAAAATACCAGAAACAGCATGCCTTCAGCTGTATGAAATTCCAAAAACTCCCCGTTAGCCATCCAAAATCATCCCGAGGCCCCCGGGACCTCAACCAAAAGCACCAACATAACCCATAACATCATTCAAACTTGTTTCAATCATCAAAACACATCAAACAACGCTAAAACCATCAAATCATATCGGATTCAAGCCTAAGTTCTTCAAAAACTTCCGAAACACACATTCGATAAAAAACCTGACCAAACGATGTCCGAATGACCTAAAAATTTGCGCACATATCCAAAATCACCTAACGAAACTGACCCTCGGATCAAAATCTCACCTATCAACCGGAAATCGCCAAAATACTAACTCCGCCAGTTCAAGCCTAATTCTACACCGGGTCTCCAAAATCACTTCCGATCACACTCCTAAGTCACAAATCATTCCCCAAAGCTAACCAAATCACCGAAAATCACATCCAAGCCCTATAACTCATAAGTCAATGTCCGATTGACTTTTCCAACTTAAGCCTTTCTTAAAGAGACTAAGTGTCTCATTTCTTGTCAAAACCAATCCAAATCTACCCTCACACACTACATACCGATAATGAAATATTAAGAAGAAATAAACGGGAAAATTGGAGCAGTAACACATGAGACGACGGGTCGGTTCGTCACATGTTAGTTCGTGTGGGAAAGTTTATTCTTCCTGCTGATTTTATTGTTCTTGATTATGAGGCAGATGAGAAAGTTCCCATTATTTTGGGGCGACAATTATTAGCTACTGGTGGGGAAGTTATTGATGTGAGAGCAGAAAAGTTAAAAATGAGAGTTGACGACGAGGAGGTCACTTTTAATGTGTACAAAGAACTTAAGCTTCCTAAGCATTATGAGGACTTGTGCATGATTACTGTGGTAGAATCGAAGGGGATAAAGCAAGGTCCTTATGTGAATTGTAGTGATCCATACGGGACAACTGAATTAGAGGATGTAGTGTTTCCAGCTGAGCGTGTTAAGATGATAGAGAAAAGAGCCACAGATGAAAGAGGAGTCCTTCGGAGAGCATGCAAAAATGCTAGAATTCATGGGAGAAAGAAGAAGAGAAAGCACCCAGCCTGAGCAGAGTAGCAGAGTCGTGCCACGACTATAAATAAGGCGCTTGTTGGGAGGTAACCCAACATGTATATCTTTTAGCTATTGATTTTTTTAAGTGTCAAGTTTTGTGCTGTTTTTTTTTTTGCAGAGTAGGAAAAGTCTAAGTACCCAAAGTTGAAGCTGAGGAGCATATTTGAGCTTAAGTGTGGGGTCGTCCCGACCCTTAATATTGAGGATCATGTCCGAGCTAGGCCCGAGAGGGTCTTAGGGAGTATTTCTCACCCTTGTTTTAATATTTCTCTATGATCATGCATCGAGGACTGTGCATAATATAAGTGTGGGGTGGAAAAACTACTTTCTGAAGTGTAATTGTATAAAACTATTTTTTTAGTTTTTCTTTTAGAACTCGTAGTAGACATAGTCTAGGTTTAAAAAAAAAATCTTTTTGGACTTTTTAAATCGAACTTTTATCCCTCAAGAAAATTGTCCAAAAGATCCATCATTGGGAAAAGTCTGAACTTTTTCACATTTTTTTTCAATTTTCATTTTTTTTTTCGTTGTAGTATAGTGGTGAGTATTCCCTCCTGTCAAAAACTTGTTGCTCCCAAACGCACACGCAAGTATACGTGGTCAAAGAGTAATATAATGATAAGTTGAGTATCTAACCCATAGAGACTTGTATAAGCTACTCACTAAATCACTAAAATTGTTATTCAATCCAGCTAAAATCAAAGTCCAATAAGATGATTATATTATACTACGATTCTAAATAATAACTAAATTATCAAGTAACGAATTAATTGTTGTGTATTCAGTAGAGACACGTATTCCAGGGTTGTGATGGATTCACCATTCATATTGTGCTCTAATTAACTCTCCATTTCATATAATTCGCTTATGGTTGCTAATTAATCGATAAATGCTCTCATAGCCTTCTCCCGAAGTACTACTCACCTATTCTCAGTAGATTAACGCCTATATTCCTATGAAATAAATCTATTAAGAACACATTAAGATTACAATATTTAATTAATCACGGTGACTAGGTATATGTCTATCCTAACCACAAATCCGCTCCCCCCTAAAGGTTAAGATCATGCTTTCTTCAATTCTTCTCTAATATAAACATGGCTTTCCCAAGCATAGCATAGATAGTAAATAGAACCTAACTGTTGGCCAGACAATTAAGCAATTAAACACAGAATTGAAGAAACAATCATATATTGGTGAATCATAATCAAGGTCAAGCTAGTATAAAACAACAATATTCATGGCTAAATCACAACACCAGAACAATAGGTGTTTAGCCACTCATGATGTAATCAAACAATTGCATAATTATTGAATCAACTGAAAATACTAGAAAAAGATGAAGAAAACTGAGAATTCTCCGCTTCCTCACGATCCCGTGCGTGTTTTTACTCCAAAGTGGCGTCTCCCCCCTTCAAAAATAGGTTTAGTCTTACTTTTATATGTGTTGGGTAGGTCTAGGGCCGAAATAATCTTGTCTCGGGCGAAATAGGACACATTTCACGTCACCGGTGCCAAGCCCGGTGCCAGGCGCCCTCCATAGTGCCCAAATATTTTTGCATACTATTTTTGGCGCCACAGGTGGCGCTGCCTGTGGCGCCGAACTGGCCCTTTTTCCGGTTTCGTTCATTTTGGCTCAAATCTTGCGCGTTTTTGCACCATTCCGTTTAGAATTTGAAAAAATATAAAATATGAAAATTGTAGACCTTTGAGTTAAATTTCCAACCATATATTGTGGAGACCAAATGGAGTTCTGAGCAAAAAGTGATATCCATTTTACTAGATAGTACGCAATATGCCTACTCGATTCTTCATTCGCTTTAAGTATCATCCGTTGACCCCCAAACACGATCCCGGCTTAATTCCTTAAGCTTTTACTTAGATTTCAAAGCTCCAAATCACTTGTTTTCATTCCATAACATTTATATAGCTCGGAATTACTCCTACAAGGTATAAAACACACACTTAGTGCAAAACATTAGCGATTAAAGCGCAAACTCAACTAAAGTGCAGTAAATTAGAGTGTAATAATCGACTAAAATACGTAATTATAGGCTTTTATCAATACCCCACACTTAAAAATTGCTCGTTCTCGAGCAATGTGACTATCTAATAAACCCCTCCAACTACGTACAAGTATCAATTATAGAGGAGTACTTTAACTTTTACCCACACAGTATACCCTAGACTATGATCAATACCGGCACACAAGCATGAACACACAAAAATTTACATTATTCCTATCTAAGCATGCCCAAGTATAATATTTCACTTCAATCAATTCCAACAACCTATTTTTTACCACCCAACCTCAAAAGCCGACTTGTAACCGCTAAGCACCCTCAATTCTTGCACTTGCCTAACAAGAAAGTTTACAACATTACCAATCATTCATGAGATCATGTGCCGTCACCAACAAATAAAAGAGTGACTATAGATAGTCCATACATTCAAATATACTTTTGAATATAGATTAAGGACATCACACAATTGAACCAAATTCACTCACTCTCACAAAGAATTCATATGCATCCCGTGGTCGTACCATAAGTTTGCCCGTAGTATATATCTCTACTAATTTAAGCTAGCCAAATCTAGGATCAATTAGGACTTTTATGGTTGTAATGTAGGCTAAGGGACGGGTAGGATATATTTAGGAATAATGCTAACCCTCCTAAGCACTTTAATACACTACATTTACAATTCAAGCTCATATTCTTCTCAACCGATTCACTTGCCACATCCAACATAGCCCTCTTTTCAGTTACACACTTCTCTATTTTTCACTAGCGCAAATCAATAAGAATTGGAGGTGTTTTATGTTTCTACATACTTTCACTATCATTTTTTTTCTTTAAATTTATATTTCTCTCTCTCTTTTTTTTTTGAATAGCTATATTGTATTCCTAGGTTTTTCTTTAGGTACCGGTTTTTTTCCAAGAATGTAGCTTGAATCGGGCATTTTAATTTCTTTTTAGGAGTAGTTTAGGAAGAAACTGAGTCGTTCTGAGATGCTGGCACATTAGGCTATAATATTTGTTTAAATATTATATTACTTTTATATATAAAGTGTAAAAATGACTCATATATGCTTTACGTTTAAAGCCTTTCATTTTATTTAGTGATTGAATTTTGTGGCAGGGAGAAAACTAGTGAAAAGGAAGAGAAAATCATGGCATAAAGGATATTTAAATTTATTATGATAAATTTATATTAAAAAATAACATAAATATTTAAATTTATTCTAGAAAGATACGACGAATTTGTAACTATTATATTCAAATGTAACAAATATAAAATTATTAGATAAAAAAACACGTGGTCATACAATGTACCTTTCTTAAATATTTACTAAACTCAAGTTACATTACTTCATACATGCTTATAGATCTAAATGTCCAAATAATTAGAAAGCTTAAATCTTAAAGGAAAAAATACTAAAATTTTTATTGTGCAACCTCGTTAAAGAGGGGATTATTTTTTAGTTTTTTTTCTAGAATCTTTAATATATTTGGGTAAGTATTATTTATGGAAAGAAGAAAAAAATTATGGAAGAGAGAGAGAAAAGAAAATGTAATAAAAGTGTATTTATGTAGAGGGATCCCTTAATTAATGAGTTACCAACGTGAAAGTGCTAAAAAGGTAAAAAGAAAATGTGTTAATTTTGAAATAAAAAAAATTACTATCATTCATGAGAATAACGTTTGAAAATAGAGCAACCACCACACTCTCCATAACTTTTAAAATGGAGAAAGGGGTGAAATATACTTCTATACTATTGAAAATATGTTATGAATAGAATTATAATTAGAGTGAGTGTCT
Source organism: Nicotiana glauca (assembly GCA_026770625.1). Taxonomy (NCBI): domain Eukaryota; kingdom Viridiplantae; phylum Streptophyta; class Magnoliopsida; order Solanales; family Solanaceae; genus Nicotiana; species Nicotiana glauca. The sequence continues at coordinate 102,026 of MU709378.1, forward strand.
ATCTTTTAGAGAGTTTTACTTTGTGGCTAAGTCATTTTTTCTATAAATAGATGAGTCTTACCCCATTGTAAATCATTGCAAAATTCAATAAGAATTACTCTCTCTTTCTCTGCAATGTTGTTCTTCTAATTTTATTGTTTTATTACACCTTATCAGTACGAGACTCTACCGTCTCGAGAAGCTCGTTGAGAAGATTAAGATATAACTTTTCTCCTCTTTTTAATTATGACTGACACTATAAAAAGAAAGTTCGTTGCCCTTGAAATTTTGGGCAAGAGTTATATGACATGGGTGTTGGATGCTAAAATCCATTTAGATGCAATGGGGTCTTGGAGAAGCCACTAAAGACAAAAATCCACACAAGACTGTGTTGATGCCTTGATTTTCTTGTGCCATCACTTTGATGAAGGGTTGAATCGAATATCTCATAGTTAAAATTTCATTTGTTTTTTGGAATGGCTTAAAGGAAAGATATTATAACTTAAAGTTGGTCACTCTTTCACAAGAACGATATGATTGGGCTCATCTAAGGCTCCAAGACTTTAAGTCTATTTCTTAATATAATTCTGCAATGTTCAGAATTACTTTTAAATTGAAACTCTATGGAGATACTATCACTGACTATGATATGCTTGAAAAAACCTTTACAACGTTTCATGCCTCCAATATGATCCTGCAGCAGTAGTACAGAGAGAAAGGTTTCAAGAAGTACTCTGATTTGATTTCTCTTCTCCTTATAGCTGAACGTTACAATGACTTGCTCATGAGAAATCACAAAAATCGATCCACTGGGTCTACACTATTGCCTGAAGTGGATGAGATGTATTCCAATTATGTTAAGCGTGGAAAAGGCCGTGGCCCTATATGTGGTCGTGGTCGTGGTTGTGGCTGCAGCCGTGGCCGTGGCTGTAGACAAGGAAGAAATTCTCCTGGTGTTAATCACTCCCAAAGAAAAATAACGATCAAAAGTGGAAAGGAAAAGATGAGAAGCCAAAGGCAAATGGTTCAGAAACTGAATGATATCGTTGCGGTGGAAAAGGGCATCGGAAAAATATTTGTTGTACACCAAGACATTTGGTTGAGCTTTATCAAGCATCTCTAAAGAATAACGGCCCTGAAACTAACTTTGTCTATGACAATGAATTTGACATTACCCACTTAGATGTGGCAGACTTCTTTGAGCACCCTGATGGAAAAATAGACTACTTGATTGGTGATGGATCTGTGGTTAAAAATGATTGAGTAATTTAATTTTTATTTTCATCTATTCGTAGTAGCTAGTTAATAAACATCATCAGATTATAGTTCTTTACATGAGTGGTAGTCATTAATATCAATTAGTATTATTTATTTTATGAAATAGTGTTTGTTCGTTTTGATTAAATATAATTCTAGTATTCATTTTAAACAATGTTTTAGTTTGCTTAGCTTTCAAAGATTAACATATTCATTATTAACGTAACATTGTGATATGAAAACAAAATATAGTTACTGAAGTTGAACTAAGTGAGATTGATTTTGTTCCTGAACACTAGAGCGGGGAACGACTTTCAATATTCCTTTGTTATTGGAATATATAGTACTAAAACCTTCTTTTTGTATTTTCTATACATGATTATTATTTTACATTAGAAGAATGAGAATACTATTACCTTTGCGTGATACAGAGAAATCATAATTTCTCCTTACGTTAGGATTACCATTTTATTTAAGATCTCATGATTTATGAATCTAAGATCATATATTGATCGCATGTCATGCATGTATATATCTTTTGTTCATTTGTGAGCAATTATAGACTTAACTTTATTTCTTTTCCTTTTTCTCTGAAAATATTAATGTTTATTTGTATATTTTTTTTTGTATGTCAAATCATGTGAAGCAAATATGGATATCTCTCAAAGCAAACTTGGATCAAAGTTCAATTGTAAAAATATTTGTTTAACTGATTCATGTATGACACATACTATATTCAAAGAGAAGAAATATTTCTCTCGTTTAAGTATGTGTAAGGCAAATGTTCCTACAATTTCTGGTAGTACTAATTTAATTGAAGGCTCTGGAAGATCTACTATAACTCTACCTAAGGGAACAATACTTATCATAGAGAATGCAATGTTCTCCTCCAAGTCCAAGAGGAACTTGTTGAGTTTTAAAGATATCCGCCAAAATGATATCATATTGAAACAATAGATGAGAATAATCTTGAATATCTCATTATTACCAAGAATGTCTCTGGCCAAAAGAGGGTTATTGAGAAGTTTCCATCTTTATCTTGTGGCTTGTATTGAACAAGAATTAGTGTAATTGAAGCACATTGTATTGTAAACCATAAGGTTACTGATTCTAATACTTTTTTACTTTGGCATGATCGATTGGGACACCCTGTATCAATTGTGATGAGACGGATTATAGAAAACTCAAATGGGCATCCATTAAAGAATTTAAAAATTCTTTTAAATAATAAATTTTATTGCACTTCTTGTAATCAAGGCAAGTTAATTATTAGACTATCACCAACAAAGATTGGGATTGAGTCCCCTGCATTTTTGGAACGTATACAAGGGGATATTTATGGACCTATTCACCTACCTAGTGGGTCATTTAGATATTTTATGGTCTTAATAGATGCATCTTCTAGATGGTCTCATGTGTGCCTATAGTCATCTCGCAATCTCGCATTTTCAAAATTAACGGCACAAATAATTCGATTACGGGCGCAATTTTCCGATATTCCAATTAAGTCTATTAGACTTGATAATGTTGATGAGTTTTCATCTGTCACGACCTGGATTTCCCACCATCGGGATCGTAATGGCGCCTACTCATGGTAGCTAGGCAAGCCAATTTACTTACTATTTCCATTAGTAAAACTATTCTGTTGTCAATTTATAGCATCATTAATAATAACAACAATAACTGCGGAAGTCTAATTTTATAAGTATAAAATAAATTCGAAATGATCAACAATATTCTCTACCCAAGATTTGGTGTCACATACTCACGAACCACTAAGAATAAACTACATATAAAGGTCTGAAAGAAATATAACAGCTGTCTTTCTCGAAACAATGAGGCAACAGTATAAATGAAAAACATAAGAAGAGACGTCGGGCCTGCGGACGCCTGCAAGGCTACATCAGTCTCGTGATAATAAAATCCTTCTCCCGAACTACTGTTGCTGCTGCTGCTCAAAACCTGGACCTGTCCAAAAATGCACAGAAGTGTAATATTAGCACAACCGATCCCATGTGCTGGTAAGTGTCTAGCCTAACCCCGGCGAAGTAGTGACGAGGCTAGACTGGACACCACATAAACTTGTGTAGTTATAAATATACAGCGAAAATCGAATACCAAGTAAATAATAACATGGGAGGGGCAAACATGCTATGGGGGAAATACAATTAGCAGTAATCCAGAATATCAACCAAACAACTCAAAGTCCACAATGAAACAAGAAATCAATATTCAGACATAATCACAAATATCAACAACTGTTGCACCGCGCAACCCGCTCCATAATTACCATTGTTACGGCGTGCAACCCACTCCACATATCACTGTTGCGGCGTACCACCCGCTCCACATATCACTGTTGCGGCGTGCAACCTGACCCACATTATTTATCATTTATCATTGTTGCGGCGCGCAACCCGATCCTCAGTATCATTTGTTACGGCGTGCAACACGCTCCTCAATATCATTTAACAGTCTGAGTCCCCAAGCAATAGTCACAATTAAGGGACACACAGCAGATAAATACATAGCAAACATCCCGGCAAGGGAGCATAATTATTAGTTCAATCATTCCGGCAAGGGAGAATACATTAAATACTTACGTCACGGCAAGGGAATAATCAACAACGTTTCCTTTTTCCTTACTTCACTTATCTTATAATTCACTTTACTATTCTGAGCCAACGCTCAAAAGAATTTAATTATCATTTACTGTTCACACGTTATTCATAATATATAGACGTCCTCCAATAACATGGAATTCACAGCCAGCTCATGATAATCACATTATAAGGACTCGCGGTCATGCTAGACACCAATGTATAGATACTCGTCACCATGCCTATACATCGTACTCGATCACATAGCAATTAGCAACAAGACTCAACTCCTATTCCCTCAAGCTAGGGTTAGACCAAACACTTACCTCAAAGCCTTGAAATCCGCTTAATCCTCAACTATTGCTTTACCTCGTGATTCAACCTCCAATTCAGTGATATCTAGGTATAATCAATTTAATAATATCAATAAAGACTCAATGGTAACAACCCATAGCCTAGATATGAATTTCCTTGCATTATTCCAAAAATCCCGAAATTAGACACCGGGCCCACATGGTCTAAACTCGAGGCTCGGACCAAAACTCAATCACCCATAACCACACGAGTCCAAAGATACAATTTGTTTTAAGATTCGACCCCAAATTGGGGTTGAATTACCCAAAATTTTCAAAACCCTGACTTTGCTCAAAATCCATAATTTCTACTTTAACTTCATGATTTAGGCTTAGAAACTTGCTAGTTAATGAAGGAAAAGTAAAGGAAATAAGTGGGAAATTACTTACTCAAGTGGTCTTGAAGCTTGGGGGCTTTAATAGCTTCCTAGGGCTTGGTAGAGAAGAGGACTCGTGATAAAAAGTGAAGAATTCCCGTCACTGGTTCTGTTTTTAGTCTTAAAAATTCGCTGGGCAAAATTGCCCTTCGTGTTCGCGGGAAAGGGGCCGCGTTCGCGAAGGGTAACTGGGCAATGGATCGCTAACGCGTGGATCAGGAACGCGAACGTGAACGCTTAGAAGAAGTACTGGGGGGGTCTAAGATTGGCCTACGCAAACGCATGCAAAAGGACGCGAACGCGATAGAGAACAGAATAGACCAACGCGATCGCGACGGCCTGAACGCGAACGCGATGAAGGGAAATACTGGGTTTTGAATTTAGCTTACGCGATCGTGGTAGAGAACACGCGAATGCGATGGAGGAGATAACAAGGCACTGCGAATGCGAGCCTGGGGCCGCGTTCACGAAGAACAAATCCGGTCTGCAACAACTGAAGAAAATCTACTATGTTTCTAAGTGAAAAACCACCTCGACACACCTCCGAAACACTCCCGAGCCCTCCGGCTCCAAACCAAATATGCACACTGACTCAAAAATATCATACGAACTTGCTCGAGCGATAAAATTGCCAAAATAACATCAAAATCATTGAATCAAGACTCAAGATCATCATTTTCATTTCAAAATTCATAAACTTCCAACTTTAGACATTTTGGTCCGAAACACGTCAAACGACATTCGATTTCGACCAAACTTTACAGGAAGCGCTTAAACAATATATAAGACTTGTACCGGGCGTCGGAACCAAAATAAGAGCCCGGTACCATAGTCTTTTAATCAATTTTCANCTCACACAATTCACATATTTCAACACAAAAATTTTCCGGCTACGCGCCCGTACTATGCACGCAAATAGAGGTGATAGAAAATGAGGTTTTCAAGGCCTCGAAAGCATAGAACAGATGAGGAAAATAGGTGATGACCCTTTGGGTCGTCACATCATCCACCTCTAAAACAATCAAAAGAAGTACCTTAGTCGGGGAAAAATGTGGGTAACAGCTCCGCATATCGGACTCGGACTCCCAGGTCGATGTCTCAGGAGGCTGACCTCTCCACTGAACACGCACTGAAGGAAAACTCTTCGACCTCAACTGTCGAACCTGCCGGTCTAGAATAGCTACCGGCTCCTCCTCGTAAGATAAATCCTTGTCCAACTTGACAGTGCTGAAGTCTAACACATGTGTAGGATTGCCGTGATACCTCCGAAGCATAAATACATGGAAAACTGGATGCACGGATAATAAGCTAGGTGGCAATGCATGTCTATAAGCCACCTCTCCCACTCGATCAAGAATCTCAAACGGACCAATGTACCTATGGCTAAGCTTGCCCTTCTTTCCGAACCTCATCACGCCCTTCATAGGCGACACCCGGAGCAATACCCACTCACCAACCATGAAATCTACATCTCGGACCTTACGATCTGCATAAATCTTCTGCCTAGACTGAGCTGAACACAGTCTCTCCTGAATAGTCTTGACCTTATCTAAGGCCTCCTGAACTAAGTCTGTACCCAACAACCGAGCCTCTCCCGGCTCAAACCATCCGACTGGAGACCGANCGTCTGAGGATGGAATGCTGTGCTTAACTGAACCTAAGTGCATAACTCTTGCTGAACCCCTCTCCAGAAGCGCGAGGTAAACTGCGTACCCCGATTTGAGATGATGGATACCGGCACCCCATGAAGGCAAACAATCTCCGGGTTATAAATCTCAGCTAACCTCTCGGATGAATAAGAGACTGCTACTGGAATGAAATGCACTGACTTGGTCAGCCTGTCAACAATGACCCAAATAGCATCAAACTTCTTCCAAGTCAACGGAAGTCCAGTAATGAAATCAATGGTAATCTGCTCCCACTTCCACTCGGGAAGCTTAATCCTCTGAAATAAGCCACCGGGTCTCTGATGCTCATACTTGACCTGCTGATAGTTCAAACACCGAGCGACATACGCAACAATGTCCTTTTTCATCCTACGGCACCAATAATGTTGTCGCAAGTCCTGAAATATCTTTGCGGTGCCCGGGTGAATAGAATATCGAGAACTATGGGCCTCCGCTAAGATCAACTCTCGAATCCCATCAACATTGGGCACACAAACTCGCCCCTACAATCTCAACACCCCGTCGTCACCTAAGGTTACCTTCGTGGCACCTCCACGCTGCACCGTGTCTCTCAGGACACACAAATGGGGATCATAAAACTGCCGCTCACGAATACGCTCCAATAGAGAAGAACGAGCGACCGTGCAAGCCAACACTCTGCTAGGCTCAGAAATATCTAATCTCACAAATCGGTTGGCCAAGGCCTGAATATCTAAAGCAAGCGGTCTTTGGCTGACCGGAATATAAGCGAGACTACCCATGCTGGCAGACTTTCTACTCAATGCATCGGCCACCACATTGGCCTTACCTGGGTGATATAAGATAGTAACATCATAATCTTTCAACAACTCTAGCCATCTCCTCTGCCGCACATTCAACTCCTTCTGCTTGAACAAGTACTGAAGGCTCTTGTGATCCGTGTATACCTCACACGCCACACCATATAGATAATGCCTCCAAATTTTCAAAGCATGAACAACCGCTGCCAACTCTAGGTCATGAATAGGATAATTCTTCTCATGGATTTTCAACTGTCTCGAAGCATAGGCAATAACTCTGCCATCCTGCATCAATACCGCT
>MU709379.1:0-12413 GCA_026770625.1 Nicotiana glauca
TCTTTTTACGCTTATATATTTATATATCCCTTTTGCCGGAGTATGTAAAGCGCCGTAAAAAAGAGGTGTGACAGCCACTCAAAGAATTTTCTCAAATCCCGAACATGGTCATCCTGGGCCTTGGACTTGATGATCACGTCATCCACATACACCGATGATCACGTCATCCACATACACCTCTATCTCTTGGTGCATCATTTCATGAAAAATGGCAGCCATGGCCCTCATGTAGGTTGCCTTGGCATTCTTTAGACCAAAAGGCATGACCTTGTAATAGTATGTGCCCCAGGGTCTGGTGAAAGCTATCTTTTCTGCATCTTCTTCATCCATCAATGCCTAGTGATATCCTGCGTAATAATCGACGAACGACAATATCTAATGTTTGGCGCAATTATCAACAAGGATGTGGATGTTCGACAAAGGGAAATTATCCTTAGGACTTGCTTTGTTAAGATCTCTGTAATCCACACACACTCGGGTTTTAACTACATTGGCTAACCATGTGGTGTATCGAACCACTCGGATCACCCCTGCTTTTAACTGCTTTGTGACCTTTTCTTTAATCTTGTCACTGATATCAGTTTTAAAATTTCTTTGTTTTTTCTGAACAGGGGGATAATCGGGGTAAGTTGGCAATTTGTGAACCACCAAATCGACACTCAGCCCTGGCATGTCATCATATGATCAAGCAAACGCATCTTTGAATTCAAACAAGAGTTGGATCAATGCATACCGAGTTTTCTCATCTGTGTGAATGCTTATCTTGGTTTCCCTAACTTCTTCAGAATTAACCAAATTAACCGGCTCAGTATCATTTAAGTTCGTCTTAGGTTTATTCTAAAATTGTTCCAATTCTCGATTTGTTTCCCTAAAAGACTCTTCTTCATCATATTCCGGTTCTTAGTTCATTATTTCATAGTTAGACAGCATGTTTGGATCTGGGCATGAAGTGTGCAAGCATGTCATGTTCTTTAAATCTGCATTATTAGAACTGAAAGAAAAGATAAAAGAGAAAAAATAACAACAATCAGAATGGATAAAGAAAGATGAACGATGAAATATTGACTTCATTTCTTTGAATTTGAAGATAACAGGGTTCACATTGGAAATTTAAAGACAAGAAAATAAAGAAAACATCCGAGTCACACCCTGAAATAACTCATGTTGCAAAAAAAGTGGCAGGACTAGACTACCGGGATTCTCCCCTGATTGGGAATGGAGTAGCCTTCCAATTTTGCAGTTTGTCCCTGGGTCCCATGTATAGCACCTCACCGGTACTTGAGTCTCCCCTGGTTGGACCATATGGGCTTTATACAACATCTGTCTCGTAGCCTCGCATATTTCTTCAATTTCCTCGGTTGTAAAGGCCTTATATTGCTCTTCCTCATTGTATTTAGTCTTGACAAATGCCTTATAAAGATGCGGAATCGGCTGAGGCAAGACCCAACCATTGTTCTTCCTTTCATCCACCCATTTTCCATCAGCTGGTATGGCTTGGAAGCCCACACCAAAATGCTTCTTGATGGCTGGTAGGGTGACCGGTTTTGTGATACCTGCAGTGATGCCCTGAGTCCCTTCCTAGGCTTGTAACCATGTTTAATCATTTCAACAGTAACCGTGATGGATGCATTTGACGGAAATGGTTGAGGACAAGGGTTTCCCTCCTCATATTGGTCTGCGACCACCACTTCAAAAGCTTGATAAACTATATGCTCACTACGTTCTCTAGCTTTGAGACACGAGACTGATGGGTCCCAGTAAATCGACTGCTCATCTTCCCCGTGAACTATAATCTCCTGATCTTCATGTTCGAATTTCTCCATCTAGTGGAGAGTAGAAGGCACAGCCCCTGCTGCATGAATTCACGGCCTTCCCAAGAGGAAATTATAGGAAGTATCCATGTCAAAAACCTGGAATGTCACTTCGAAGTCCACCGGACCGATAGTTAGAATCAGATCAATCTCACATATTGTATCTCTGTTTATGCCGTCAAAAGCATGCACACAGACGTTGTTGGGTTTGATTCTCTCCGTACTGATTTCCATACATTGCAGAATTGAGAGTGGGCAAATATCTACCCTAGAACCACCATCTAACATGATCTTTTTCACATAAAACCCTTCGCATTTAACTGTCAAGTGAAGGGCTTTGTTGTGTGCGGCCCCTTCCGGGGATAAATCATTATTGCTAAAAGAGATTTGATTGACTGCAAAAAATCTCTCTTCCATCCTCTCCAATTGCTCTACAGTGGTTTCAATTGGTACGTATGCTTCATTAAGATTTTTGATCAACCCCTTTTGATGTTCAGTTGAGTTCATTAGCAGAGACAACAGGGAGACTTGAGCAGGGGACCTTTGGAGCTGGTCGATTATCTCGAAGTCTGCCATTTTCATTTTTTGGAAGAACGCTTCTGCTTCTTCAGCACTTACTGGCCTCTTAGGCGGGAAACGCTTCTTTGTGGCATTATTCACTTCCTCCATATTGAGGTACTTCTCAGCCAGGTTATTTTTCGTAACTTCTCCCAAGATCTCTTTGCCTTTGTAAGTTACTACTATTTTATTATATTTCCATGGCACGGTAGTGGGATCTGTCATCGGCCTTGGCGGTACGCGGCCAATAACCACGAGCTCATTCAGCCTTGGTGGAATTATTGGCCCAGCATCACGTAGGTCCCCTTGGGCACATACATTTTAGCTCCCTTGTTTAGATCAAACCTTCTAGGAGGACTTAATGACATCTATTCTTTCTTATGGCCTCGAGGAACATAGGAAACGACATCTTTGGAGGGTGCTGCCCCAGTTTCGGCCTCCACTTTCTTTTCAATCTTCTGAAGGGTAGTCTTATTCCTTGTCTCCTCCTTATCTTGCTTTGTGAGAGCTTGTGGCTTCTTTTCCACATCGGCTATGACAATGATGGCTTTTAGGGCTGGGTTAAATTCTCTGGCTTCATAGTTCATTCCGATAACTGGCCCGTCGTTTTGGGCTGGTAATGGATTATTGGTTACATTAGGAACATCTTTGTCCTTTAGCACTATTCTCTTTTGTTCTATCAGATTTTCCACATCCCTCTTCAAGGTCCAACAGTCATCTGTATCATTCCCTTCTGCCCCTGAATGGTAAGCACATCAAGTACCAGCTCTGTAAGCGGGTGACGCTCGATTCTACCTGGTTTGGGGTACAGGCTGCAACAAACCCATCTGAACAAGTTTGGGGAAAAGGCTGGAATATGACTCCCCAATAGGCGTGAATTTTGGCATCCTGGGTGGTTCCCGGGTATGGAAGTTTTTCTATGGGGGTCGAGGATTATACTAAGATTGGTGAGGAGCTTGATTTCTAGGAAATGGAGCTCAGTTCTAATTAAATTATTGTTGTGTCCTAACATAAGGTTGGGCATTCATCACTGCGTATTGTTGAGGAACCATAGCATAGGCCACATCTTGAGGGGGATAGTAATGTTGTGGGGTCCTTCCCGAGAGATAAGGTCTGGGTGGACGGGTTTTTCTTACACTTGAAGTCGCCATTGCCAATTCTTCCATCTTCTTTCGGTTTGCTACGCCTCAAGAACCACCTTGGATTGCTTGGGAGGTAGCCCTTATAGCAGACTGACTCAAGATTCGCCCTGTTTTCAACCCATTTTCAACCATTTCACCGATTTTGATGCCTTGGGCAAACAACTTACCTATTGCAGACATTATGTTTTGATAATAATCAGCCTCTTGGGCTTTAAGAAACACACTAACCATCTCTGTTTCATCCATTAGAGGTTTAACTCTGGCTTCTTGCTCGCGCCATTTGACAGCATACTCTCGGAAGCTTACCGAGGACTTCTTCTTTAGATTTGATAACAAATTCCTATCAGGGGAGATATCGACGTTGTATTGAAAATGCCTGACAAAGTCCCGAGCCAGGTCATCCCAGATATGCCACCGAGATACATCCTGATCCATGTACCATTCAGAAGCATTACCGACAAGGATCTCCCCAAAATAGGCCATGAGGAGCTCTTCTTTTCCACCTGCTCCCCGCAATTGGTTGCAATATCTCTTGAGGTGGGCTATGGGATCCCCATGCCCGTCATACTTTTCAAACTTCGAGTTTTTGAAACCCAAAGGTAGATGCACATGTGGGAAGATACACAGGTCATCATAGGATACGCTCTTTTACCCGCTCAAACCCTGTATCTTTTTTAGACTCTACTCCATGCTCTTCATCTTTCTGGTAATCTCCTCTTGTTCAGGGGTTTTTTAGGTTTTCTCCTACCCTGCGATAAATTCGTACCGAGGAGGCTAAGGGTAAGCATTGGTAGTAAATTGGGTTGGTTCCATTGGGAAAGATTGTGTTTGAAAGGTGAAGGAAGATGGATCGAAGCTAGGCCTGGGTAAAGCAGCTTGTGTTGTAGCTGAACAAGGTGGCGCGGTGAATATGTTTGAAGCCACACCTGAAGTTAACACCTGGGGGCGAGCCTCAGAAGGTGTTCCAGCAAAGTGGGCTGAAATGGTAGGATATCCTAGTTGGGTATTTAGATAGCTTATGGGGACATTGGTGGTTCCACTCGCCCTGGGAAGTAACTCAGGGAATCCCGATATCACGTTTGGCGGTTCTCTGCCGTTGGCCCAGGCGTCCCACATTTCCATCATGCGGAGATGCAGAGTTTTATTTTCCTTAGCATCTGCTGACTCAGAAGTTGGGATAGCCGAGATCGGGCTATCCTCTGGAATAGGGACCGTTGTCAGATGACTTTCAGAAGACATTTCGACACTTCCTTTCAACCTCGTGAAGTATGGATGCGAATCCAGACTACGACAGAACCAACCACCTTACTATAAAACCTAGGCTTAACAATAGATAACAAACTGGTTAGTTTGGAGCAAATAACACAAAGGTAATCGCACGTTGGGGTGTGATGCACCTATACAGTTAAATATGTTTCTACATATTTCACAACGATTGCATGTTTCATCCCGGCCTTGCTTACTTTCCCCAATTTTCTCTTCTTTTCACTTTGGCTTTTTCTGCTTCTCTTCTCATTTTCCGCTCTTTTCTTCCATCTCTTTCTTTGCTCTCTTTTTTTCATTTTCTTTTTAATTTTTCTCTTGCTCTCTTCTCTTTCTTTTTGGGTTTTTCTGTCGGTTCTTTCTTTTCACATCCCTCTTTTATGTGAGTTATTTACAAAAATTATGACCGGATCCAATGAGAATTTCCTACGTATCACGATGCCGCGTGAATCAGATCATTACGTAGTTCAGGAAAATAAATGCGGCAAACAATTCTTGGGAATTTTCAATTTTCATTAATAAAAAATCCTAATCTTTTCTATTACAAAAGACTTCAAATACTCATTTTCTTGGAATTTAAAAAATACGAACAGACTCAAAATACACTTTAAACTAACAATTGAAATACAAACTCGATAAATGAAAAATCATGAATACATCAATGCTTCAACTCCTGGGGCCCGTGGGACATCATTCGGTGTTGCCACGGGCCTACGAGAAAGATCCATTTGGAGCCGCTCCAAATCACTCTTTATCCGGCGGACAAACGTCATTACCACAACGAAGAAAGTGGTTTAAGTCATGTCCTCACATGCTTGGCATTTCATGACGATGTAGTCGGCAATGGCCCTAATCCTCTCTTAGACAATGCCCTTTTCCTGAAGCAAGCACCAGATTTACTGATTCTGGGCTTCTAACAACTAAATGTCGTGATGGTTTTGATTCTGCAACTGTTGCATGTTTTCCTCCATCTGAGCCATCAGAGCATAACTATGTTCCCTAAACGCTTTAAAATTCCTGGCCTATTTGTCCGCCTCATTTTCAAGGGTGGTCAGCTTTCTCTTCATATTGGTGATTGTCCTCTCATATTTTCTTTTTATTTGTTGCACAAATTGTTCTTGCCCTTCTGCATTCTTGGCCAATTGTGATCTAACTCTTGCCAAACTACTTTCAGATTTTTCTACATAATTTCCATACTCATATATTTTGTTCCTAAGGCCATTAATGAGTTTTTCATCTGCTTGGCTTCTTTCCGGATTCCTTGCAGCTATCTTCATCCTTTGGATATGGGCCCGGAGGATTTCATTTTCTTGGGCTAACTTTTTCTTCTTACCCTCATCTGTAGTGGCTTGCACGTCACTAGCAAACTTGAGGTCTCTGATCTGTCCTTCTAACCTGCTTATGTAGGCTGGTATTCATTTTCTTTTGCCAACCACTCCCATTGTTCTTGTGACACTTCGACAAACTCCATGAGATAGGGTCTTTTAGCTGGCCTTCCAAACTCAACTTTCCTTTTGTACCAAATAAGGTAACCCGGTGAGACTTCACCTCGGGATAAATCACGCACTCGGGTATTTGCTATTAGATATTGGCATTACTCCAAATCTGGCAAACTACTTTTTCATGAAACTGTCCATCAGGACGGATCTAGACCACATGGAGGCTACGGTCTTCATCCTTGGGCACTATTTGACATCTCCTTAAGTGCCTCAAAACCCGGTATGGGGCATAAGGCCGCATACTTCTGAGACCCATTAGGAGGAAGTGAGGCCCGGCAGCTGGCATGTATATGATTTCATCCACAGGAAGCCACCCGAACATCCATTCTATTTTGTTTGCAATGACGGAGCGGAGACATAATATCCATTCTGTGACCCCTTCTGGCATGTTAAACTCGTTGACCCTTGTATAAAATACCTCTATGCAGCTTTTCCCTATCGACCCATAGTTCATGTATTGGGGACGACGACATAGATGTTCAATCATCCACATTTGGAGCAACAAGTTGCATCCTTCAAAAAAGTCTCCTCCGGCTTTGCAGGCTGTGAGAGCTCGGAAGATTTCAGATACTATCATGGGTACGAGAGTGCTTTTGGCCTGAGTAAGAAAAGTGCTGACGACCCTAACTATCCGTATATCCGTAAGAAAAGTGCTGACGACCCTAACACTAGAAGACCCAAAAATACCACCATAAAAACAAAGCATTTATGTTCTTCCCATTTTAGGCGATTCCCTTTGCTGCAAATTTTTCTTTCTGGATTGTTGAACCCCCCCCCCCCCATGTGTCCGTATCGTTAGTACATAAACTGCGGAGTGGAAAAATCAGCTGCCAAATATGGGTTTTGGACCCCCTGCTTATCTTTAGGAAATCTAGAAACTGGTATGCAGCGACCACTCTTGGAGCAATCAAATACTTGTGTCTTAGAGGAGCTTCAGTGCTCCCAATATATCTGGCTATTTCTTCCAAAGTGGGTATGAGTTCAAAATTCGAGAAATGAAACACATTGTGAGCTAGGTCCCAAAACGTAACCAGTGCCTTTATTATGTCTTCCTCTAAGCCTGATCTTCAATAACCCGGTGAGACCTCCCAAGTAGAGATTGACCCTATCTTGTCCTGATTCACCTAGATCTTTCCACCACATATACAGATCCAAAGGAATCTTGGTCATGATTGTTATTGGCAAATTTTGACTCGTGCTCATTCTGCATACTTAAATTAGGGTGACTAATTTAAAACAAAATGATTTTTTTACAAAAGAGGTCAATTTCACAAACATTTAAATAACACAGCTACTTTTGCAAATACGGCCCTTCAGCACTTCATAAGGGGAAGATTTTAGGGTTGTGCTTGCTTGGTAGCCAAAATTTGAAAAAGGGCTATAGGCGGTTATTCTTGCAAAAACAGTCTTCCGGCGTCCTTTTGGGGACATTCGGCTATTTTAGACAAGAATGAAACTACCTAATTTTATTTAAGAACAACAATTCATTTTTTTTTTTGTTATTTTTGCAAAATTGTAGTTGAGCCCGATGGGAGTTGCCTACGTATCTCACATCCGGTAAGAATCAAACTTGCGTAGTTCGGTCAGTTTTGACATAATAAAATAGAGAAAAGACATGAAACTTTTGAAACCAAATTCTTTCTTCTTCTTTTTTTTTCAAAATTTTGGCAGAGTTTCAACATATTTTAGACACCGGGGTTTTTCAAAAACGGGTAATCAACTCTCTCATACCTCAATTTTATTTTTCCAATTCCTTCCCTATTCTAGAAACCAGTAAACATGCAAATTGAAGCAAAGAATTGTACTAGTGGCACGTAAAATATGTATCAGGATGGTCTTTGATTCTGGAGTCCACCTGTCCTAGACGGACTCAATCCCTGTATTGAGTCCCCAAAGTCAAATTCACATGATGCAAACAAACATTTCTACTAGGGATTCCGCATGAGGCTGAGTTATTCTAAGTATAAAACCTGGGTATACTGTTCTAGACTTGTATACCCCAGCGGATAACTTGAGCCGAGGAGGGGGCTATGTACCGGAAACCAAAAGGCCATCCGGCTTTGTAACTTGTCCGAGCCTCTTTCTTATTTCAAGGTATGACACTAACAGAATAGGGAGTCATGCCAGCGTGCACATCCCGAAGATGTGAAGAGAAGGATTTCATAACAGTTTAATATACAGTCTAAATAATATCAAAGCGGTAAAAAGTAATATTTAGCACACTAGTCCCAAACATGCAATAAAAATCAGATAATAAATAAAAGTCAATTATAACAGTTATTCTAAGCTCGAATTCTTAAATCCAGAACCAAAAGTTCTGGGTTATGTCCCCAGCAGAGTTGCCATAACTGTCAAACCTCCTTTTTACACACCCGAAGGTGATATAAGGGAGTTTTTCCACTTTAAGTGACATTATTCAAAATGGGAGTATTTATTCATTTTTTTATTCAGAGTTGCCACTTGGAATATTTCGAGTAGCGTTCCAAGTCACCGGTTTATTTTAAATTCCAAATCGAGGAAATTTCGACTTTCCTATTGAAGTCTGCGAACCAGAAATTCTGAATAAGGAATTCTATTAACTCAAGGGAAGGTGTTAGACACCCCTCGGATTCCGTGGTTCTAGCACGGTCGCTTAAACTATCATAATTGGCCTATTATCTGATTTTAATACATGTTTTAGCCTATGGTACATTTTTAACTTTATAACCGCTTTTATTTAATTAGTTTTTAGGAAAAAGATTCAACGTCATCTAAAACATGTCTTGAACCAGGTCACATAAATGGACATGCGGTCCACGACACATTTTATCTAACGTTATTGAAATTTGTATTTGGGTCACATAAATGTACACCCGAGTTTAGAAAAGTAATTTTTTAAATAGCGCACCTAAAGCAACTACACACTTTCAAATTTGCGAGGGCCATGAAAAATTCAACTAAATGGACGCCTCGATTTCTAAGGATTTAAATATTAATTAAGCGAGGGCCATGCATTTTGAGATTTTATTTGGCACAGCACACCTCGATTCCAATTTTAAAGGGAAAACTCAAACTAAGCTTCGGAGGGCCATAAGCTATACCTTACTTGATATGGCACACTTCTAATCTAACTTTCAAGAACCCGATTAATTAATAAAGGGAGGCTTAAAACATTCTAATTATTTTAACTAAAATCTCGATCATACTAATTAATAATGGGCATCGAATTAAAAGGCCAATTAACTCAAGGACAAATTGCTTCAGCAAATAGCAACTAACCGAACCCATTCAAAATGCCTTCAGGCTTGGGCCCAAATGAGCCCAATTCTTAATGAGGGGAGGACGTTCAAGCACACAAAATGTGAAATCGAATCTGAAATCAGACATCCATTAATTGGGCTAGCTTTAGGCCCAAATTTTCAGAACCAACAATTATGCTAAATCAATTAAATGCAAACCAATCAAAGCTATATGAAATATGCAATTGAACTAACTTTTACTTCTGAGTTTTACTATTCAAGCACAAAGCAACCAAGCTAAGAATTCTGAATTTTAAAAGGCTTCTGAATAAAACAATCATTTGGCAATCATGCTAAGGATCAGTCTTCAACTAATTTAAAAAAAAATATAAAGTTCCAAGTTTACCTAAACCTCTGTTCCATACATATAATTGACAAATGGAATTCTATGAGATTATTCAATTAACAAATATGAATTTAAACACTAACCTCAAAACTAAACATGCTTATGAAGCATAACATATGAGTAAATCACCACATGCTTACAAAACCAGTACTTGGCATTTTTAACAAATTCAAACGAAAATTCATATTAAAACAATGCTGATCTCAACAGAAACTAAGCAAATATCCAAAACCCAAGCAAATCAAATCAATCATTTGTTGTGATAGCCTTTAAAGTCTATTTACACAAACACCTAACTCGGATTCATGCAGACCCAAATAGCTACAGCCTATGATTTTTCTAATATTACAAACGAACTTAAACTGAAATAGAAATGAGCAAACCACAAGGAAAACAAAAACTAACTATAAAGTTTGAAGATTTTCAGAAATGTAGGAGAACAGACATTTAATAAATTGATGCTCTCTATATTTCAAACTCAGGCAAATAACATTGTGTTCCTTCATTTCACATGTCAAGGAGATGAGTAATACCTGAAAATAAAAGGGAAACAAAAAAATGAATAATCAGCAAGAGAACAGCAGCAGCAGTGCAGAACTAGGTTCAGCAATAACAGGACCCCAAGACCAAAGCAACTTAAACCAAACTCCCAGATACAAGAATTTGTGATTTTTCAGAAGTTATAGTTAAATAAGAAGGCCAGGAAACAAGAAAAAAAAACAAATTTTGGGGCAGTTTTCAACCAAGAAAACCAAAGAATTTAGTGTTATTTTTGAGCCAGCCGTTTCTCAGTTTTTTTTAGTATTTTAAACTCTCAAAATATCTCCCTTGCTAAAGAAGTAAAGATTCCTTTATAGGCAAGACTTAGGGAAGCAGAAATGAGCTAAGTTTTTGCACCTAAAACCTTTTAGAATTTTCATTTATGCTTAGGTTCCCCGAGCTTAAAATCAATATTTTCAGTAAAGTCCTAAAGGCACCTTCCTAGCAGCTTCCTAAATCAGATATAAAGATTCTTTTCACCTAGAATTCCCAGATTATCCCTTAAACACTTGCTTTTTACCTCTAAAACTAGACAAGATATGGGTCAAATTGACCCAATTCAAAGTATTATGGGTCTGTAAATCCAGGTCGAATCCCCTTTTGGGCTTTCTGATTTTAGAACTCAAATTCATGAGACCTGAATCTAATGAGCCCAGCATGGGTTTCCCAAGGGGAACTCAAAACTTCTTTTTATTTGAAAACCAAAAAATAATGAAATAATACCGAAGAAATAAAGAAATTAAAATAAACATGAATTATTAACTTTAATTTAAGCCATGCAAACAGAAATGATTCAAAAACAAAAACAATAGAGATAATCAGAAGAGACGAGGTGAGAAGATGAAGATAGGAACCTTAAATGAAACAAAAGAAGAATAAAAATGAAGGAAGGAAACAGAAAGATGAAAATACCTATGGAACAGCTGGAACAAATCTTGAAATCACCCCTCAAGCCTTCGATTTTGGCCGAAATGGACCTTAATCGTGTATTCTTAAATGAAAACACATGAATAAGGTTAACTTCGACCTTAAATCTTCATCAAACCGGCTGTTACGTGATTTTGGGGTTTTAAGGTTTAGAATTTTGATTTAAGATTAGACCAGTTCAGGTAGGATTCGAGGGAAAGTAGTTAGAGACTGAGGAAGAGGGAGGCGAGAGAATTATGGGATGTTAATTTGGGATAATTTGGGGGTGGTGCCACTAGCCTGAGGCGGTGGAGAACCAAGGCGGCGCTAGGGTTTGGGTTGAGTCTCTGAAGAGAGTGAGATAAGAGTGAGGGAGACAAGTTGGGGGGGAGGGTAAGGGTTTCAAACAGTTAATTATTAAAAGTGAACGAGTTTCGGGCCATTTGATCAACTGAGGTCAATGGTCCAGATTGCAAATGAATGAAACGGGGTCGAGTAGTAGCTGAGGGAGACTGGACCTGTCACGACCCAAAATCCACTAAGGGTCGTGGAGGCGCCGGACACCGCTGTCATGCCAGCCAATTAGATTGCCGATTTAAAAATCCTTTTTAAATACATAAAATTCCAAAATTTTCCTTCCATTTCACAAATAAAGAGGTTTTGCTTCAATTCAAATTAACAATAATAATAACAATTAAATTAAACTTTTCGAAAACCATCCCAGAACCCGGTGTCACAAGTGCATGAGCGACTACTGATAATGAAATAAAATACAATCCCTGTCCGAAATATAATGGACGGGAAATAAATGATCAAAATACAGAAAGGAACTATACTAGCTGCAGGTCGCCTCGCAATTTGTAGCTCACCTAGTCCTAGAATCGTCTGTGCTGCTGCGCCCAGTAGGCCGCTAATATATCATGAACCTGTGCAACAAAAATGCACAGAAGTGTAGTATGAGTACGTAATCGACGTGTACTCAGTGAGTTTCCTGCCTAATTCCGAAGGGGTAGAGACGAGATGGTCAAATTTGACACACTCTAATGGTCCAATGATCATTTATTCTCAAT
>MU709379.1:15422-32130 GCA_026770625.1 Nicotiana glauca
GCTCCCGGGTTATCCAAAACCCGATCCGGGCATACGCCCAAGTCCGAAATCATCATACGAACCTGGTGGAACCTTCAGATCCCGATTCTGAGGTCGTTTACTTGAAATTCAAATCCTAGCTCATTCTTTCAACTTTAAACTTTCGAAATGAGAATTCTCTTCCCAAATCAACTCTGGACTTCTTGAAATTTAATTCTGACCACGCGTATAAGTCATAATACCTGAAATGAAGATGTTCATGGCCTCCGACTGCTGAACGGAGCGCCAGTACTCAAAACGACCGATTGGGTCGTTACAGGACCGGGTTGAACACGGGTTTGGGCTTGTTCTAGTTTGGTTTGGACGGGTATTGAAGACAATTCTTTTGGGCCTGAGGAATTTGAGTAGACTTGGCCCCAAAATCAGATTCTTTTCATTCTTTTTCCTTTTCTTTTATTTTTCAAAGTTCTTTTCTCTTTTTTTAAAAAAATTAAAAATTAAAACCTAAATTAAATCTTAAAACTAAATTAACCTACCAAAAAATACTAATTAACTCTAAATAATACTTAACAAAACCAATTAAATACTAAATTGAAATAAAACTACCAAAATTTGAAGCTAAAAATTAAAAATGCAAAATAAGTTAATTTTTTATGATTTTTCATTTTTGCAAGACAAACTAATTTACTAATTAATCTAAAAAATATAAAATTAAATCCTAAATACAAATGCATTGTACTTTTGTATTTTTTATGGTTTAAACAAAATTAAACATGCATGCAAAGATGCAAATAATCAGAAAAATTCTACAATAATTTCTAAAATAACAAATAAGACAAAAATCTAATTTTTGGGAATTCTCTAGAAGTAATTCATGTGATGCAAATATCACGTGCTCACGGAGAGTCATGATGCTCATTTTATAATGCATTACTTCTCCAAGTTGCTGTTGGAAAGGCATTTCCCAAAAACATCTCGTTGGCCTTGATTAGGCTGGGCAATTTCTTTAGAGTCATATGTAGTAAGGTCATAAGCGAAGAGATCTTGAAAAAATGCAGTCTGAAATTGTTGAAATGACTTGTGAGCTTGAAAAAAATTTTCATCCAATATTTTTTGATATAATGCCACATTTGCCTATTCATTTGGTGAATGATATTAAGCTTGGGGGCCCCGCACATCTGCGTTGGATATACTCCATTGAGAGGAACCTATGTAAGTACAAGGCATTATTTCGTAATCGATCTTGTCCAGAATTATCAATAGCAGAGGGATTTTAGGCGGAACAATGCTTGAATTTTTATTCGAGATACCTACATGATGGCGTGAAGAAAAGATTTAGTATATACAAAATTGTGGATGATGAGTGCCCTCAAAATTTGCACCTATATTCCCTATGATAGGACATCCAATTTGAAGTAATGTCACAACCTGAATTTCTGTAGCTGATGTAGGTCGAGACTAGTTCTTGACTACCTCTATCTTCTTTGGATCTACCTGAATACCCTCTGCTAAAACCACATGACCCAAGAAAACAACTACATTCAACCAGAACTCACACTTCGAAAACTTAGCATACAGCTGACTATCTCTTAGAGTCTGAAGAACCACTCTCAGATGCTGCTCATGTTCTTCCTAGCTGCGGGAATAAATCAAAATATCGCCAATGAAGACTATCACGAACGAATCCAAGTAAGGTCTGAACACTCGGTTCATCAAATCCGTGAAAGCTTCTAGGAATTTGTCAATCTGAATGACATCACCAAGAACTCATAATGCCCGTACCGAGTGGGGAAAGCTATCTTATGGACATCGGATGCCCTAATATGATGAGTGCCCTCAAAATTTGCCACCTATATTCCCTATGATAGGACATCCAATTTGAAGTAAGAAGAAAAATACTTTTCTCAAGGATCCACAGTTATGTTATGAAGCCCATCGGTATGCTCTGTTCAATACTGGAGATGAACAAGTGGAAAAGTTTATCGAGTAAGATAAATTATATAACATTTATTTAATTTTTGTATTTCTTTTTCTTTATGATATGATTGATTTTATAAAATCATGATTGCGGAGAACATAAGAATTTAATTGGTAGTCACAGCAGATCAAATGCATGGGAAAGGGCGAGGAAGCATAGTCGGGAATTCAACAATTGGTTTGCAAAAAAAGTTAAAAATATTGAAGTACCCGATTATTTAAGATGGCTAGCTAAAGGGCCTAATACGATCGTCAAAAGATATACTGCATATTTTATTAATGGATATCGATTTCATACCATAGAACAGGATTCCCGATGCAAGACTCAAAATAGTGGAGTGATTTTATCGAAAACAACCGATAGCTTTGCTAGCTCTAGGGACCAAAATCCTGTCGATGTTGAGGTTATCTATTTCAGGATATCATTGAGATTGATTATTGGAGTTGTTGTAGCATTGTACTATTTAGATGTGATTGATTTCGTAATGAAATAGATGAATATGGGTTAACTCGTGTATACTTTAATAAATCATGTAGTACAGATGACCCTTTTATGTTGGCATCACAAGTTTATCAAGTTTTTTATGTGGAGGATCCAGTTGAGAAAGATGTTTATTATGCAAGGAATAAAAGTCCCTGTTGATTTGTATGATTTAGAGGAAGAGACTTGCCCCAATATTGAAGATGCATTTTGGAGATAGCCTAATGATGACATTGGTTCCTTAAGTGGATTAGTTGATGTTGACGTTAGATGGTCTAGAGACGACGTACCCGTTGATCTCGTTGAATTCCATGTAATGCATAACATTCAAATAATACACCTATAGAAACATCAGAAAAGGAGGATGAGTTTGACGATACTGATTGGGACTAGATGGAATCAGATGATTAAAGAGGAAAATTCTAAAATTCTTTTAAATGTATTCTGGTTTGAGTGGGTGATAATTTTTTTAACAATACTTTATAATTACTCTTGTTTCTAATACTGATCTTTTAATATATTTTTATTTGTTTTTTCCTTTAGCATTTTATTCTGATGCTTCAATTTTGCACAGTTTTGGATCTTGTGATATTGTTGCACTTGTTGATAGCAACCGGTCGAGGCTTGAATTGATAGAGAATTGAGGTACTTATAACATTTATAACACTTGTCATGTTACATTATTGTCGTGCTATAATACTTGTAGTTTGAGATCAGTATTCAAGTGTTTGCTCTAAAATTCATCAAACTAAAGCATTTTAATGATCCAATTTAGCAGAGATCTCTGTCCATTTTGTAGCCACTCCCTGAATTTGCGCACATTTGAATGTACTTAAAACAAATATATCTTGGGAATAATTCAATGGGCAATATCATGTATTCATTGTCAATGTTTCTTTTTTGTTGCAAATTCAACTTTGTCGTAGAAAATGTCCGAAACCACACTGAGAATCCCAAAAAGTTGAGATATCCACACACTGCTGGTAAAAAACGTTTTGCTAGAATATGCGAGATTTGATATTTTTTTTTATTATTCTTTTAAATATGAACTTGCTAATATTAATCTGAATAATTTTATACCATTTTTTATGTGACCAGGAAAAAGAGAAAGAAACTTCTGAACCTCTATCAAGTAAGGAAATATTCGTGGTTACAAGAAAAAGATAGCCTGGTCAAGTATACAAGTTCTCGTATGTGGATACTCATAATAAATTGTACGCGTTACTAATTTAAAGTTTTTTGATATCATTTGTCTGTTCTTAGTTATTGACTCAATTTTATATACTTTCTAATTTAACATTGACTTAATATGGTATTGTAGGCTAAAATGGAAAGAATACAATCAACACAAGAAAGTGAAGATGGCAGTCAATCAGTTGACGCATTTGCATCAGTCATGAGACTTGATCATCCAGGTCACCTAAGATTGTATGGATGTGGGGTTACCAAAATGACCTTAAAAAGAAAAAGTGGAAGATTTTGGACCATATTCAAGTTCTACTGATGAGATGATGCAGCAAAAATTGGAGAAAATGGAAGAAAAGATGCAACAAAGAATGCTGGAAAAGTTTAGTCCACAAAAAGATGCTATGGAGCTAGAAGTTGTAGCTAACATCATTTCATAACTTAAGCATCTGAATCCAAGATTACGGGTAGATCCTAACATGCTAGCTTTCAATGCTCGTTCACCTGGAGAAACTTCCTCTGCACAACAAGCTGCTATGCAACTAATCAGTCATCACAACTAATCAATCGTCTATCTATTGGGAGTAACAATCAAGGTCAGTACGTACTCCAAATGTTACACCCCTTCTTTTCTTTTTCCTCATCCTCCTCCTCCTCCTTTTTCTTCTTCTTCTTCTTCTTCTTCTTCTTCTTCTTCTTCTTCTTCTTCTTCTTCTTCTTTTGGCTTTTCTACCACTGCTCTCTCTGATAAGGCATAGTGACTGTTTGGCAGGAAGTTGGTACAAAATAATCTAGTTAATCTCAAAGTATGCCTTCAACCAATAACCCTAATTGTTGACTTAGACTACAAATATAATGCCTGAATTAATGTCACCATATAAGGAGAAAAACTGAGCATGTGTGTATTATTTTATGTTCTTTGTATATACAGAAGTAGTTTTTCCTGGGATGCACTGATCTTTAGCAGTAGGTATAGGTACAAGATGTTAGATCTTAGAGAATTTGATCATACGCTATAAACGGATGAAAAACTATGATCAACGTAGTTTTTGTAAATCAAATTACAGATTATGAACCTTGAAACCCTGTAGAAGGGGCTAGTGTGCAATGACTTTTCTGATAAGAGTCTCTCTTTTGGTTCTGTTTGTTGCTTTCCATTGCGAATGGGTTAGGTGCTTTGAGGACTTTATTTATGTTCACTCGCCATTTATTTGTGTGGTTGTTGTGAGCACGTGATTTTTGCCCTACATGAAGATAACTCCTAAAAATAGATCAAAATAATTTTTATTGATTTTTTAGGAATTTTCCTTTATTTAGTTTCATTTCATGCATTTTAATATTTTCAAAATCAAAATAATAAATACCAAAAATATCTTGCATAGCATTTAGTTTTTATCGGAGTCATTCGATTTTCATAAAAATTAAAAATCACAAAAATATTTTATTTTGACACATTTTTCTTTTGTTGATTTTTCTCTTCTAATTTAGGATAAAGTAGCTTTTATAATTTTCATAATTAGTATAATTTTAGATAATTTAGGTTTTTAATTCTAGATTTTTTAATAAAAAAAGATAAAAGAAAAATTGGGAATAAAAAAGAAGAATTAGAAGAACCCTTCCCCCAAAAATATTCCTCACATAAGACCTTCCCCCAAAATATTTTCCCCCCAAAAGACCTTCCCCAAAATATTTTTCCCCCAAAAAGAACTTCTCCCAAAATATTTTTCCCCCAAAACTATTCCCCCCACACACCCTATACATTACTATATATATACACAAAAAATACACTTTGAGGGGGGCGGGGGCCAACGTTACACATTAAGGAGGGGGATAGAACACATTTTTTACACCCATTTTTGGAAGACTACTATTCATCTTCTTCTTCAAGGGAAACACCATGAAAGCCCTAGCTGAAACCTAGCAACCACCAGCCATGCCTCCAGCCTCCTCCATGCCCGAAACTGGCCGAAAATCAGCTTCCAAACGACCAGTGACAGCAGCGAACCGGCAACACCATGACTGCCTGAACCAGCCTCCAGCTCCGACCAGTCACGTTCCAAACGACCACCATTGCAGCCGTTGTCGCCAGCTTGAACCAAACATCCCTGTCCAAACGAACCCGCCATCTCCTTCTGCTTCGACTACCCATAACGACCACCCACTTCACTGCTGCCCGTGTCCAAAACGAGTACCCCAAAGCTCCAGGTCTGGTCGAAAATGGTGAAAGTCGTTTAGTTTGTGATTTTTCGGCTGATGTTTGTTCACTCGATCTCTGAAGTCCAAAACTCATTTGGCATCCTTTCCGGCGAATCCCGAGTTTTGTGATTGAGTTCGAGGCGCCGAAGTTCCGATCGAAGTTCCCGGCAAGGTTCATCTGCATGTTCTTGATGCACCTAAAGGTCCGTTTCTCATTTTCTCCATTTGATCGTTATTGTCTATTTGTGTAACCATATGATTTATCTGGATGAATTAATGATTTTTGTTAGTTTGAGTTCCAGATATTTTCCTTGAAAGTGTTGACAGAATGTTGTGTTCATTATTTCTAATACTTGTATATTAATGATCAGTTTTATATGCTAACCGCTTGATAAAAGAATTATAAGTACTATTTGAAGCGTGAAACTTAATATTCCTTTTTCCGTTATTCATTCAGGTCTAGCTGTTTGGATGTGTTAGGACTTACCATCGTTCGTTTATCCTCTTTTGTATATATCTAAGGTTACATAATATATTATGCTACGAAATTTGATCATAGTTGGCAGAGATTGTCTTATGGGATTGCTGGTTTATTTGTCTCTTTTCCTCCTGGACTGAAATTGTGGTGATTTCCATATAGAGGTGTGCCATGTCGAATAAACTCCCAAAACCCATAGTCCTCACTTAATTAATTTTAGCTCTTTAGAATTGGACTTTTAAATAAAATATGAGACGAGCCTCGCCGAATAAAATGCATAAATTGCGGGGCCCTCAATAAATGCTATAAAAAGATATACTTAGAATTCGGGTGGATCGTTTAGCGAATTTCACAGTCTTCCCCAAAGATAATAAACGTGTAGTTTCTCTAGGCGCGTATTTTAATAAAATTACCTTCTTAAATACGGGTGCACATTGATGTGACCCAAATCCAAATCTCAACGGAGTCGAAATGTGTTGACAACCACGGGTGCACTGGTGCGACGTGGTTCGAGACGCATTTTCACGACGTTGTAATTCTTATTAAAAATAAAAATAAAAAATGGTCTATTAATAAAAGGCACATAGGTTAGAACATGTTTTAAAATTAGATAAACCAAATACAACAGTTGAGTGACCGTGCTAGAACCACGGAATCCGGGAATGCCTAACACCTTCTCCCGGGTTAACAGAATTTCTTACTCAGATTTCTGGTTCGCGGACTGTTAACAGAGTCATAATTTCCTCGGTTCGGGATTTAACCGGTGACTTGGGACACCATTAATCTACCAAGTGGCAACTCTGAATATTAATAATAAATCCAGTTCGATTGTCCTTTAAGTGAAAAAACTCTTTTACGTCCATGCGGGTGTGTAGTAGAAAAAGAAGGTGTGACAGCTCTGGAGACTCTGCTGGGGAATAAGGACCCAGAACTTTTGTTCAGGGTTCAGAATTCGAGCTTAGTATAATTGTTGTATTTGATTATATCTGATATTTTTACATGTTTTCATGCTTAATGTGCTAAATATTTACCGCATTGATATTATCTGAACTGTATATAAACTGTGCCGAAACGCTTGTCTTCTCACATCCGGGGATGTGCTTACTGGTTGGGACTCCCTATTCTGTTAGTGTCAATACCTTTAAATAAGAAAGAGGCCGGATAAGTTACTAATCTAGACGATCCCGCGGGTCCCCAGTACGTAGCCCCCTCCTCGACTCGAGTTGTCCGCTCGGGTACACAGTCTAGAATATATACCCAGGTTTTGAACTTAGAATAACTTGACTCACTGCCGGATCCCTAGTAGGAGCGCTTATTTACATCACGTGCATATGACTTAGGTGACTCAAAACAGGGGTTGGGTCCGTTTAGGACAGGTACCCGGATATGAAACAACCACCATGATGCATTTTACGTGTTGCATTTATTTGTATCAGACTCGCATGCTGACCGGTTTGAAAATTTGGGAAAAGTGAAAAGAAATAATATTATAGAGAGTTAATTACATGATTTAGGAAACACTAATGCCCAAGTAGTGCCGAAACTCTGCCAGATTTTTGAGAAAAAAGAAAAAAAAAGGAAAAAGGAAAAAATTGTTCTTAAAAAATAGTTTGTTTCATTTGCCAATAGAAAAAAAAGAGTTTTTATTTTCAAAAAAAAAGGCTTGTTGAAAAGAAATATATAAAAAAAAAAGGGTCTCGCTTTCCGAAATAGTGAATTTGTCAAAAGGAGTCTTGTTTTTGAAAATAGTTAGTTTATTTGACCGAACTACGCGGGTCTGATTCTCACCGGATGTGAGATACGTAGGCAAACCTCATCGGTTCCGACCCCAATTTTCAAAAAATCCAAAAAAATATTTTCCTTTACTTCCTTCTTTAAAAATCTTTCCTTAGAAAATTCAAAAAAAAGTAGTTTTTAAACTCAATAAATAAATAAATGGTTTCTTTATTTCTAATGTCTTTCATATGAAAAAAGAAAAATCAATGAAACTCAAAATCCAAAATACGGATTTCCTTCGTTCTGAAGTCTTTTTTCAAAAAAAAAAATCAGAAACAAAAATCCAAAAAAATGCTCTCTAGATGTCTCTAGAAGTAATTTTTGTAAATAAATAAAAAGCTCAGAAATTCAAAATATTTTTTCTTAAAAGTCCCTCTTTCGAAAATTAAGAGGCAGCATCCAAAAAAAAATTCTTTCTTATTTAGGAAAAGAGAAAACAAATGAAAATTCAAACAAAAAATAATTTTTTTTTACTTCTAAAATTTCCAAAGTTGCAATCAAAAGCCAATAAATTTTTTAGAAGTCTTTCTTTCAAAAAATTCAAAAAAAAATTCAAAAATTCAAAAAAAAAATATTTCCTTTCTTCTTTTAAAGCATTTCTTTAAAAAAAATTCCAAAAAAAAAGAAGAGTTAGTTTATTTACTCCATTTTTTATCTTCCTGAACTACGCAAGATCTGATTCATGCGGGATCATGATACGAGGCAACCCTCATCGGTCCAACCACCCCTTTTGCAAAAATAGCCAAAAATACCAAAAGTTTAATTTTTATCCAATAAGTCGGGTGACGCCATTCTTGTTGAAAAATAAGCCGAATAGGGCGCCGGAAGGCTGTTTTGCAAGAACAGCCACCCTGAGTCATTTTAAATCAGTTTGCGGGCACAACCTTAAAATCTCCCTTTCGGAAGTGCTAAAAGGCCGTATTTGCAAAATTGAGCCTTTGTTTTCTTAAATAAAATTTGTTGTTTTTTAAAATAGCCACATTGTTTTTTAAGTCAAAATAAGCCATTACATGGCCAGTTTTCTTTAAATAGTCACAGTTGACATTGAAGCCTTCTCAGTCTTACGCAGGCCCGCGGAGATGCCGAGAGATACCCCGCGGGCCCCAGGATCTGAAGCTTTGATGTACTTTCCGAGTCGGTATTTTGTCGAGTCGGTATTTTGTTTTCGAGTCTGTTGTGCACTTTCCTTTTGAAACAAAATAGAAAAATAAATAGTCTAGTAGTTTTTGTAATCGCAGTTGTTATTAATGAAAATTTAAAAATTCCCAAAAATTGTTTCTTTATTTCTTGCATTTAATTTTACGCTTATTTGCAAGAACTACGCTCGGTCTGATTCATGCGGGGTCATGATATGTAGGCAATCTACATAGGATTCGACCATAACCAAAAGAAAAATAATAAAAAAAAGAAAGAGAGGAAAAACCACAAAAAGGCAATATCGGAAAAACAAGAAAGAAAGCAAAGAAAATCAAGAAAGGAAGAAAATAGGAACAAGAGGAGACAAGAGCAAGAGTGAAAAAAAAGGAAAAAGAAGGAAAACAAAGGAAGGAAAGTGTGCAATTGGAAATAAAGAAAGTCGGGATGACGCATGCGTCCGATCAAAAGTTGTTGCCAATATGTTACATGCCCTAATGCTAACGTGATGGTTTCATTTTGTCATGTCATTCCAGTCAGGTGGTTAGTTTGTGGATTTAAAGTGGTAACTCCTCTTTACAACACGAGGACAAAAGGCAGTTGGCATCCTGGAAACCCATTCCTACAACACCCGCGCAAACAACAAACTGAATATGACAGGCCAAGAATCAGATGCCAGTATCGTGGACCCGTCAAAAGAGGTGGAAGTGTTAGATGTCAAAGCAATGAAGGAAGAGATGTATAAGTTGAGGCATCAGATGGCTGAGATGCACCAGGCCTGGGCTAAGGGTCAGCCGACATCAGTTTACCCCGCCAATCCAGCATATATCCCACCTTTGACTCAGTCTTAGGAGCCTCCTACTCTGAATTCATCTCCAGCTTTCCCTTTCTACCAACAGAGTTATAGCACCACCTCCTATCCTCCCCAAGCTCCACCACCCAAACAAAACCCTCCTCCACCAAGCACCTCTGTCTTTGTGGCGCCTCCACCTGCCATATTGCAAAGATCTTCCAGTGAGCCATTGTTTTCAGCTCACGACAGTCAGTTTCATCCCCCTGAGCCTACTTTTAAAGTGCCTGAGCCATATTTTTACACCCCTCACTTCGAGCTCCCGGTGGAAACTGAAAAGCCGCTTAAAAACCCAGAGCAGGAAGAGATGATTCGGAAGTAAAAAAGCCTGGAGCAGTCCTTCAGGAACATGAAAGGGTTGGGTGGCCAAGTCAGTGTGGCCTATAAAGATTTGTGTCTATTCCCGGATGTCCAGTTACCCGTAGGGTTCAAAATGCCAAAATTCGACCTTTATGACGGTCATGGCGACCCGGTGGCCCACCTGAGGGGATTCTGCAGTAAGATGAGAGGAGCTGGAGGAAAGGATGAACTGTTGATGGCGTACTTTAGCCAGAGTCTGAGTGGTTCCGCTTTGGAGTGGTATACACGACAGGACCATGCTAGGTGGTATATTTGGGACGACTTGGCACAAGCATTCGCCTGCCATTTCCAGTACAATCTCGAAATTGTGCCAGACCGTCTGTCACTGACTAAAATCGAGAAGAAGCCTGGGGAAAGCTTCAGGGAGTATGGTTTTCGGTGGAGAGAGCAGGCGGCAAGAGTCGATCCTCCAATGAAAGAGAGCGAGATGGTCGACTATTTCTTACAAGCTTTGGAGCCTACCTATTATGGTCACTTGGTGTCAGCAGTGGGAAAATCTTTTAACGAGGTAGTGAAAATAGGAAGTATGGTTGAAGAGGGGCTCAAATTCGACAAAATCATGAGCTATTCGGCAATCAAGGCAACTACCCAGGCTAACCTTCGAGGGGTACTGGGAAAGAAAAAGAAAGAAGATGTGGCGGTAATTGACTCCAGAACTTGGTCCAGGGGCCCATCACCATATTACCATCAACCTCGACCCCGTCCCCAAACCTACGTCAACACTCCACAGCACTATTACCCACCCCGTGGTCCCCGCTTCTCTGTCCACCATGCCCACACATACCCCCAACATCCTACCCACGTGCCATGGCGTGCACCCACTCCACAAAATACGTACCCAACTAAAAACACCTACCCACTTCCAAGAGCTTACAAGACTCCCCCTGGAGTAGGTTTGCGAGCCAACCAAAATTTCAGGCAGGATAGGGTACAGAAGCAGGAGACTTTCACCCCATTGGGAGAGTCATATGCAGACTTGTTTGGGAAACTAAAGCATTATAACCTAATTGCACCAATTCCTCCGAATCATGTGGATAAGCGTGCAAGAAGCTTTGACTCTTCTAAGAGGTGTGAATACCATTCCAATGCCCAGGGGCACGATGTCAAAAGTTGCCGAGATTTGAAAAGAGAGATAGAAAGAATGATTCAGGAAGGGGTAATTGCGGTCCAGGACAGTGGCACCCAGAACATTGCACAGAATCCTTTACCTGAACATGACGGTGCACATTTTGTGGGGAAGATCCATGGCGACGGGGAGTATGAGAATCCTCTCGGAAACTTGTTGAATGAAGGTACCAGTATTTTTGATGGGCAATCCAGTGGCTAAGGTGTCGAGTTTTGTGGTTGGAAAGGCGCTCCATCTCTTGGTTAGCTAGAATGGAGTTTGGTGGTTTATTTTGTTGTCATTTCTGTTGTCCGGGTTATTCTTAGGGTTATAATCTGGACATTGTCTTGTGACTCAAACCCTTCTATCTTTTCACTTTGCTTTGTTTAGTCATAATAGCTTGTCTAGTGCCGTCTAGGTTTGTTCAAGGGCTGTAACTAGTTCAGTTTGCTTGTTTTGATGTTTAAATCCTTTCACCGTCAGTCGAATGCAATTCTGTATTTCCTGCCATTTCTAGTCATTTATTTAGTTCCCTTCTCCCTTTACAATTATTTTATGCTGGTTTAGTGATATGACATGCACGCATAATTCTCAGCCTGGTTTTAAAAGTCAGTTTAGTTATGAAGCAATGAAACAATGTTGAAGCTGTAAGGACATTCAAGGGAAATGAGTAAAGGCATTTTGAGATCGCTTCGAGCCCAAATTAAGTGAAACTGGGAGGCAAATAGAACATAAAGAAATACTGTTGAAATGCATCATGCCGCATTGGTTTGAAACCAAAGGCAGGCTTACTCCAAGTCTACAGGGACCGTTCGTGGTACCGAGATTGTTGTCCAATGGTGCTAAGAAATTGACAAATACAGAAGGCAAGTATGTGAATCAATCAAAAGGTGTTATGTGTGTTTTCCTCAGCTTGTTTAACTGTGTAGTTTGTACTTGGCATGTTTTGGGAGATTGGAATGATGAAGGCATTTTATTCTGCTATCCATACACTTTATCTTTTGTTTCCCCTTTGAGCCTCGGTTGTTTTCTTGCATACCCCTCTTTCGGAATCAAATATAAAACTCGTAAGCCCGAGCAGGGAAAGTAAGTGGAGAAACAAGAGAAAAACAGTGAGAAAGAAAGGAAAAAAATGAAAAAAGAAGAAAAAGAGAAAAGAAAAGAAAAGAAAAGAAAAGAAAGGAAGAGAAAAGAAAAGAAAAGAAAAGAAGAGAACAGAAAAGAAAAGAAAAAAAAGAAAGGGAAAGAAAAGAAGAGAAAAGAGAAAGGAAAAGAAAAGAAATGAAAAGAAAGAAAAGGAAAAATGGAAGAAAGAAAGATCGCAACAAGAACGTAGTTTCCATGGCCTGAACTACGTTTGACTTGATTCCGAAAGGATACGTAGGCAGCCTCTCTCTGAGGTTCAGTCACACCCAAAATAAAATCCAAAAGTCCCCAAGAAAGAAACTGGGGTAGAAGTTGTGGTTGTCGTGGGAAATCTGATTCCGAAAGTTGTAATTTTGAACCCATGTTGAATTGTTTTGAGCCTTTAATACCCTTTTTTTTATCCCCGTCCAAAAGCCTGCATTACGGTCCAAAGAAAGACCTTCTAATCAGTCTTCAAGAAATGCCGAGTCAAGCAAGCAGAGGTGAATCATATCAGGGGCAATACTCCAGTCCAAACGAAGGAAATGAAGAATGAGAGAGTCTTGTCGATGAGAACCACCACGGGTACCCCAAGGCGATGAAAGCTGAGAGAAATCAAAATGAGAAAGTCTTATTGGTGAAAACATTCACAGGCGCCATAAGGCAATGGTGAGTTAAGAGAAAAATCAAAATGAGAGAGCTTGATGGTAAAAACCCTTCGGGCACTACAAGTCGAATAAGGATTGTGAATCAGATCGGGCAAACGGAGCATTGAAGCCCAGTTTCACGGCAAAAGGTACAACAAAAGCTGAACATCAGATTTGCTAAACAGAGTAGGCTGCAGGTGCATGTCAAGGTCGTTAGAGTCGGTATCCACATCCAATGGATTGCTACTTTGTAGGTTTCTTGTTAGGAATCGTCTCTCTCCATTACCCTTTACTCCAATCCTCCCACTTTGTTTTACACCTTCGTCCTGGGTTTGTTTGGTCATAACAAGTGAGAAATGACTTCAAAATCTGCCACCAGCTTTCCAATTGAACAAAACGAAATCTGGTGAACACATTAAGGCATCAAGTTAGGAGAAAACAGCAGGCAGAATGAGTCTGCCACAATCAACATGCTTTGGGATTCGTGTGAAATACAAGGGTCTGATTTGGGAACCACGCAATAGATGGAGGGTGTTTTGGTGAACGGATCAGAGGTATTCTCCGTGTCAAGGGTAACAAAGAAAGTGGTTAGTCAATAAACAAGCAAGATCTTCGAGTGGGAATCAGTTATCGTGACAAGTGAAGGAATAATAAACTCAAGGCCAAAGCCAGTGGTCAAGAAAGAACATCATATATACAAAGCAGGGACAATAGACATGCTGCGGGATTCATATGAGACATGAGGATTGGGGAGATGATCGTTCATGCAATGCAACAAATGGAGGATGTCGGGCCACCTTCAAAGTTCAAGGCCACAAACCAACCACCACATTTTAACAACTCACAAGTTTTCTTTGTTTGAAACAGGAACAACGCAGTGTAAGAAAGTTGGAAGAAAAGAGAATAAAGGAAAGAAAAGAAAAGTAAGAAGAGGAGAACCGACAAAAAGGAAGTTTCTCAAATCATTGACCTTCGCCATTACTGTTCACAATGTTTCCTCCTAGGATAAAAGGCCTAGTCTGATGGATTTTTCTTCAAGTCAAAATCTTAGTCTGATGAACCTTTCTCCTAAGATAACAAAAGACCTAGTCTGATGAACCTTCTCCTAGAGTCAAAATCCTAGTCTGATGAATCTTTCTCCTAAGATAACAAAAAGACCTAGTCTGATGAATCTTCTCCTAGAATCAAAATCTTAGTTTGATGAATCTTTCTCCTAAGATAGCCAAAATAGACCTAGTCTGATGAATCTTCTCCTAGAGTCAAAATCTTAGTCTGATGAATCATTCTCCTAAGATAGAAAACCTAATCTGATGAACTTTCTCCTAGGATCCAAAACCTCAGTCTGATGAATTTTTCTCCTAAGATAACCAAAAATAGACCCAGTCTGATGAATCTTCTCCTAGAGTCAAAGTCCTGGTCTGATGAACTTTCTCTTAGTATCCAAAACTCTAGTCTGATGAATCTTCTCCTAGAGTCAAAATCTTAGTCTGATGAATTGTTCTCATAAGATAGAAGATCTAGTCTGATAAATCTTTCTCCTAAGATAACAAAACACCCTAGTCTGATGACCCTTCTCCTGGGATTCCAATCTTAGTCTGATGAATTTTTCTCCTAAGATAGAAAACCTGGTCTGATGAATCTTCTCCTAGGGTCGACATCTTAGTCTGGTGAATCTTTCTCCTAAGATGACGAAAAACCTAGTCTGATGAATTTTCTCCTAGGATAAAAATCTTAGTCAAATAGTTTTACTCGCAAGGGTCATACATGCCAATCAAGTCTTTCATTTTGCTCTCACCGTCATACCAGTAGCTTAGGTAACAACTCACAAGTCTGCCCGGCCACCGAACTGGGGCAGGAATTTTCACTTGTTCGTCTATTTTGTTGCAGTCAGGAGCCCACCTGGAGAACAAGGGAATACATTTCAAATTTCAGCAATCAGGAGCCCACCTGGAGAACAAGGGAAAACTTTTCAAATCTCAGCAATCAGGAGCCCACCTGGAGAA
Source organism: Nicotiana glauca (assembly GCA_026770625.1). Classification (NCBI taxonomy): domain Eukaryota; kingdom Viridiplantae; phylum Streptophyta; class Magnoliopsida; order Solanales; family Solanaceae; genus Nicotiana; species Nicotiana glauca. The sequence goes on from MU709379.1 coordinate 30,719, forward strand.
CAAGGGAATACTTTTCAAGCATCGCAATCAGGAGCCCACCTGGAGAACAAGGGAATACTTTTCAAGCATCGCAATCAGGAGCCCACCTGAAGAACAAGGGAATACATTTCAAGTTTCAGCAATCAGGAGCCCACTTGGAGAACAAGGGAAGTAGAATGCAATTTTACCTTTTAATATTTGGTAACTGTGACGACCCGACCCGTCGTCTTATGAGTTACCACCTCGTTTCCCACACAATATGCTTATCTATGTTTCAATATCAATATTTGAGGTGATCGGGTAGAATTGGATTGGTTTTAGATGGAAATAAGGCACTTAACCTCTTAAAGAGAAGCTTGTTTTGAAAAAGTCAACCAAAAGTTGACTATTTAGTTAGGGGGCTCGGATGTGAATTCCGGTGATTTGGTTAGTTTCGGGGGATGATTTGTGACTTAGGAGCGCGATCGGAATTGAATTTGGAGGTCCGGTGTAGAGTTAGGCTTGAATTGGCGATGTTTGAATTTTGGCGAATTCCGGTTGATAGGTGAGATTTTGAACCGAGGGTCGGAATGGAATTCCGAGAGTTTCTCTAGCATCGTTATGTGATTTTGGATATGTGTGCAAACTTTCAGGTCATTCGGACATCGTTTGGTCGGGTTTTTGATCGAATGTGAGTTTCGGAAGTTTTGGTTGAACTTAGACTTTGATTCAAGGAAATTTGATGGTTTAGTATTGTTGGATGTGTTTTTATGATTGGAACAAGTTTGTATAATGTTTTAGGAGGTGTTGGAATTTTTGGTTGAGGTCCCGGGGGCCTAGGGGTGATTTCGGATGGCTAACGGAAACTTTTGAAGTTGGGAAATTTCATAATAGACGAAATTGTAAATGAGTGTGCACAAGACCTCACTTTGGACGATCATATCTCCCGTTGTGTAATGAGTTGTTTGAGCTACAGCCTATCAAATTAAAGCCCTTTGAATCTAGTTTCCAACGTACTAAACCGTTTGTCATTTGGAGAAGTATACAGGAAGTTATGACCATTTCACTGGTCAGGTGTCAGAGCGCGCGAAGAAACGCGCGAAGCCTGCGCGAAGTCGCGCGTTTCGCGCGTCTGAGGCAGTATACTCAGCAAAACGCGCGAAGAAACTCGCGAAGACTGTGCGTTTCGCGTGTATGGAGGATTTTTAAGTGTCTTAAGGAACGGAAATAAGAGAAATGGAGTCATTTCTCAAGCCTAGGGTTCTCCCAACACCCCCAATTCGACCAAGGCACCCTATTGCACTCCTAAGGTAAGATTTTTGGAGTATTTTGAGTTGATTACTACTCCTAAACACTTTTATTAACATGGATTGATCTTGGAAATCCTTAGATTTCACTCAAATCCCGAAATTGATCCAAGAACACTACAAATTGGATTCTCAAGATTCTTACTA
>MU709385.1:0-10980 GCA_026770625.1 Nicotiana glauca
AGGAAAAACCTTAGATTTTCAAAAGTATTAAAAGAGGAATTAATTGATAATCTAGTTGGCTGGCCTGATAGAGGTATCCGCCGCCACCACGACCCTTAGTGGATTTTGGGTCGTGACAGAGGTATACATATTTATACAAGGTTATACAATCTTATATTGTGATTATACAAAGCTATGTATACACTATGGGGGTCTCAAACAATAAAGATATGCAACAAATAAAAAAGGCATTAGAACAGAAATTTATTAAATAGCGTGTCAATGAAAGGTCGACCACAATATGCAAGTGAGTAGAACCAATCCTTCGTGGTCACATTATACGAGCCAAAAGTAAAAGCTTCCGCAAGCTTATTTACTTCATCGGGATATATATTTTTGGCACTTCAAATCACAAAAAATAAAAAGTAATCAGAACTACATTCATTGACAAGTATAAAATCAGAACATTAAAGGCTAAAGAAAGTGAAGATACCTTCGCCTCGTATCCATCCCATTATCAATAAACGCGTAAAACTCTTTAGCCAATGGCGACAATGAATCAAAATCATCAATTTTGATCATGAAATGATGCTTGATATAAAAAATAAGCTTGTGCACCGATCCTGATACCCCCGAATAAAAAACTGGCAAATATGGAGATTTGGCATATTTTCCTGGTATTTTCAGTCGAACTGACTGTTCAGGAGAAATGTAATCATCTTCTACGTCTATGATGGATTGTTTGTGAAGCACAATTTGGGACATCTGTAGCACAGCTAAATCTTCATCGCCAATGTCATCCCAAAATATGTCACCCTTGACATAACCTGCTGCCCCCTTAGACAGAAAAAACAAATAATAAAAAACTTTAAAAATGAAGAAAAGAAAAATCACACAAAAAAGGATAAAATGTAGAACAAATACCATGATCAACACCATCAGTAACTCCCTCGTCAGCTAGCACGTTATGTTGATTCACTTGATTGGCAAAGTCAGGAACAACATCATATTAATAGCCATCAAATTTGTCGAGACCAGATGTATCGTCATCAGACACGCGCTGATGAATATAATAAAAAAAATAGAAAGAGAAGGCATGTTGAGTGAAGATTCAGAAAAGGTATAATTGTTGAGTGATTTGGTTTTATTAGTAAACAATTACCTTAGAATCGGTAACATCCTCCCTCGTTTGCTTGGTTTCCTTCATATTCAGAAAACTGAACATTTTTTCAAAGGAAGAAACTACATAATTGTTGAGTGTCGTCATTGTATCAGTCAACTACAACAACAACAAAAAAACAAATCAACAACCATGTTTATAACCAAAAAAACCATGTATATACTGATAAACTACAGAAAATCTAAAGGTCTCACTTCTCAGTACCTTTCCAACAACACTCCTCAACTTCTCAACTTCAGCATTCAATAGATCAATGCACACCAAAGGATCATAACTCGGGTTAGGCTGTCGATCCATATTATGAGGAAAAGGTCATTTAGACTGTTGCTCCATATTCTAAGGATAAGGTCATTTAGACTGTTGCTCCATATTCTGAGGATAAGGTCGTTTAGACTGTTGCTCCATATTCTGAGGACAAGGTGGAGATGCAGCGACAAAATCATCAGTGTGAAAGGCAGGCACCACAAACACCTCCCGTGATGCAACATCATCGGCATTAACTTCAAAAAGTGTGTCGATGTTCAGAGTTGACATCTCTTCACGAGTAGGGGAAATGTTCCTATAGTTCAACTACAAGAAGAAAAACTGGATTACAATAGTAGAAAAAGGAAATTGTGACATAGTCATAAATATACATACAGAAAAACTGAAATCATATATGAAGAATTTTATGGTACAAATGTTTACCTAGTCGACACTACACATGATCACCCCGCCAGTCAAATCCGTATATGTTGGAGTTTCAATCACTTTCCAATTAAGAATGTGTGGCACATTTGTAGCAACGCGAATAGTTAGATGCTTGTCAACCATAGAGAAACACTTAAAAACTCATATTTGTAATGCAAGTGGCAAACCTCCAAGCTTATACACTGTCAAATAGTCACACTGTCTATCCCTTATTATCTTTAAAATATCTTCAAATGACTTTTTTCCCCAAGCATACGTCTGATATTGACCACTTTCATTGATATCAAAATCATCTTTGTTGATACCATGATTATTGACATCTAAGAATATGAAATGATGGACAAACACCATCAAGGCCATCTTGAACGCATCTTCGTCCGACTTTCAGTCCTTTTTCTTGAAGTGATCAAGAAGTTGCCCCCTCGTTATAGCCTTTTTTCCTTCTCCTGGAAAATAATCTTTTAGCAACCTATTAACATCTGGTTTGTCATAGAAAGTGGCGTCGCCTTCTACACACTTCAAACCAGTGATGACAACAAACTCTCCAATGCCAAAACACAACAAACAACCATTAATTTTCACCCACAACTCCCTTTTCCCGTCCTGGGACAACTTCTCTCAATAATATACAATGAATAAGTTGATTTTGAATTTTAAATTGAGGGAGGTACAAGAAGTACCCAAAATAACTAGCACGGGATATTTGAAGCTGCGTGTCAGTCAAACATTGCTTCAAAATGCTCACAATATCAGTCTCGATATGGGAACTAATCATGTTGTGGAAATGATCAACTGGTTGGTTGTATATAGAAGTCCCCAACCTTGCATATGGAAAAATAACAAGAAATAGATCAGGAACAAAAACTATGCTAAAACATTTTATAAAAATGTATAAATCAGTGTAGCAATACTTGTATAAAGATGTATAAACAGTTGTATAACTTTGTATAAAATTGTACAAGCATGTATAAATCATGTATAAGGATGTATACTAGAACATTTTATAAAAATGTATATATCAGTATAGCAGCACGTATATAAATATGTATAAACATGTATAACTTTGTATAAAATTTTATAAGCATGTATAAATTAATAGCAACACAGGGAATACCTTCAACTTAGCTTTTCTCTCATTCAATTTGCAGCGAATAGCAAACCTTTGTTCTTTCGATATGGAATCAAGGCCATTCTCACCATCGTCCTTGATCTTTCTCCTTTTCGGTTTAACATTGCGGCCTACATCATATTCATTAACCAAATCAACTTTCAGCTTTTCTTTTAATTTTTCAGGTCTCCCACATTTCTTACTCTTTATTCTAATGATGTTAATCGGAGTAGGAGTATTACTTGTTTGCGAATGATTCATTCGGCTGCTCTCTTGTTGCAACTTTTTTGTAGGAGTAGGAGACTCAAAATCATCATCATCGGGAGCCTAGACATGCGTATTCGCTTCAGAAGCAGGGGTTGAGGGCAAGTCCCTCGATTATTTAACTAGAGTGGGAGAATTCCTCGTTTGCGAATGAGTCATTCGAATACTTTTTTGTTGCGAGTTTTTAGGAGGAGCAGGAGAATCAAAATCATCATGATCTGGCACCTAGACATTTACATTAGCTTCAGAATCAGGGAAGGCAAGTCCCTCAATCTTTTCGCATAATCGAACTTAACGCCTTTTCCGGCAACCTTCATTTTGCTTTTAGAAGCAGGTATTTTTTTAACGCATTTTCTACAATAAACCAAACAAATAAAGCTTTAACAAAAGTGAAGACAACTAAAGGAAAACAGAAAAATCAAGCTGTAACAAAACTCAAAAGTGAACCAAAAATAAAGGCCATGAACACAAAGCAAAGGGAAAGTTCCCCAAATAGTAAGAAAACTCAAAAAATAAAAAATTCTACCCAAAAATTTGAAATAACAAAGCATGCAAACTGAAAACATCAAGTTTAAGCCTAGAACAAAGATAGAAGGAACACAAAATCAAACGAAAAATACAACAACATTGTAAGAAAATAGGCATAATCAGAAACAGCAAAAAATTAAAAATAAAACCAAAACTGTGGTAAAAGCATAAAATGAAACGAAAATTACTTGAAAATAAGATTGAAAGCTCAAAAAAAAATACTTGAACCCAACAATGGAGGTCGATTATGTTCGTCTCTGAGAAAAGCGTGAGGAAGAGAGAGAAAGAGAAACAGAGAAATTGAAATTTAAAATATTAAAGAAAACCGTTGTTTTAAGTTGTGGGCTATCGGGTGACAAGTAAATTTCATAACATATACAACATGGGCTAAGGTAGGTAAAAGCTTCAAATATGGGCTATTTTCGAATGGGTTGTATGGCTAAAGTGATATATGATGTAATTTTATCTAATTAGGGAAATTATCAGCTATGTTCATTTACAAGTAACTCATTACAAAAATTGGTCAATTGATAGAATATTATTAATATTAGCCAAATTAGTCAAGCTATTTGTAGCAAAAAATTATCAAATTTTTGTTTTGAGTGGGGTATTAATAGATTGGGCACAACTTAAGGAGCTTGAATCTCAATTTTGGGATGATTTAGTAAAGTTTTGAGGTGGTTTGAATTGAAAATTCGAGGGAAAAGCTGAACATGAAAAAAATAATATGTGTATCACACTGTGTATCATTTGTGTATCACATATGTATCATATTTGTATCAATTGTGTATCACATTTATATCCATGTATACATGTGTGTGTGAGATACATGCGTGATACATGTGTCGCAGAAGACTTTTTTGAACTCGATTTAATTACGAATTTTGATACAAAACCGGTCCAACTCACCTCTAATCTTCCTCAACTTTTGTATATTGACTTTTATATATATAGATTTTTGGAATATTTTATAGATTTTTATATTTCATCACCTTATTTGCTACCCCATCCATAAAATTTCCTTTCCGTCTTGTATCTAATGTTGCTAATCATGCTTAAAAATATATGAAGGTGATTTTGCATGTGATTCTTTGAGAGAAAGAACCCTATTATTTGGTTTTTCAATTTTTGTTGTCTAGTTTTAATAAGTCTATGACTAATGGCTAGATGTTGATAAGTTGAGATTTATTTGGGACATTTATGTAAGTTTCCTATTACTCTCTTCGGTCCAAAATAAGTAATTTTTTGACATTTTTCTTGTGGTCCAAAATAAGTGGTTTTTTCAGATTTCAAGAATAAATTAATAATTTTTTCCTACATTGCCCTTAGAGTAAGTAGCGTTGGAATATGTGTTAGGAGTATTTATGTGAGATAGTAAAGGTTAATATGGTCAATACCGTTGCTAATTAATGTTAAAAATTAAATTTCTTAATCTGTGTAAAAACACAAAAAAATCACTTATTTTGGACCGGAGCAAGTATAATTCAACAAACAAGCCCAATGAAATCATTTGTGTGTAACGTGATGACTTTGAGGTCCGTTGCCACGTGACTAAATTATGAACGACATAATTATTGCACTAAATCAACTCAAAAATATTTTAATATAGTGTAGTACTATTATTTATTTTTCTTTGAGCCATGAGTCTATTAAAAATAATTTCTTTATCCGCATATATATACTATTCTCTTAGAGTTCTATTCTCTTCAGACTCTAATTATAAAATTTCGTTGAATATATTATTATTATTGTTATTATAATATTATCTGCTTTAGGTCGGAATCAACCAAAAATATTTAAAATTTCTTAGAAGTCGCATTGTTTGGTTCTTAATTTTCTCAATTTCAATCTGGCCAATACCAAAATTCTCATTATATCATTTCTCTCTTTTATCATATTTTCCCAGGTCAACTTCGAAAGAGCAAAGTCAAGTTATTAAATTAAAAAAAGTATAACACTTCAACATGTTTTGGGATATTGAGATCCAAATGGGGCATATTTTGTTTCATTTCATTTTGTTTGAGGTGTACAGTGCAAGGTTGGTAAGTTGGGTCAGCACTATAGAATACCATTGACTGTTTCAACTTTTGTTCCCTTCCCAACCACTTCACCCCTTCATCGGCGAGTTCCTTCACATTAACACCTTTAAACATTGAATTTGTTTAGGATTCTCAACAACTACTAAAAACTCATTAAATGATATCAATTTACTATGGTTAAGTAATTTAACAAAGTAAAAATATGTATCACTTGACCATAGTTAAGAATGAGAAGCCTATGTGTTGTTATAAACATGTGTTCGAAAATAATTTCCGCAAAAAATAAAACAAACAGAAGCATAAACAAAATAGAAATAAAAATAAATAAAAGTTTCGAGACTAATAGAAAATCGTGCTTCCTTAAGGAATTTAATTCCCTCACCGTTGCACAAGATAATTGAATTAATCCCTCCCAGGATAGAACAAAACAACTATTATGTAATATCAGCAATGGAAATTACATAACTTCGTTGAACTCAACAAACGACAGTAAATCACACTTATGCTTACGTTTTTGCTTTTCACAAAAACTGCATATTTATAGCCAAACAATATGGATTGAATAGGTGCAACGACCATTGGGAACCACAAATTTCAAATTAAAATTTCGCGAAAAAAATATTAGAAAATAAATTGTATAACGAAAAATAAATTTGGTCCAAAAAATTATCAATCAACCATATCAATTGACTGAATCCAAATTCGAAGTCGAAGCCGAAGCAAAGCCAAGCGAGCGATGACGACGGCGTGAGGCACAACTTCTTCTTAACTCTTTAAGAGCTAGAAGATGTGCTTTCTATATATAAACACAAATATTTTTATTTTTTTTCGATGAGGGTCAAAGTGCATTATTAAAGGAAACAACTTCAAACTTTTTGTTTCCCTCAAATTATTTTTCCTCCATTTCCCATTCACACCTCTTATATAATTAGATAAAATCCAACAATCCCTCACATGAATGGAAAATGACTATCTTAAAATATGCATGCATGAAAATTTGTGTGATTTGCAAGCAAGGATTAATCGCATATGGATAAATAGGTTTCCCTTTGAACTTTCCATAGTGAACTTATTTTGGATATACTTGGTCAATCGGTAGATTTGATATCTTTGAACCGTCGAACTTTGGTGTCTACCAAGATAACCATAAGTCACATAATCAACCTTTTAACCGCCCTTCGGTTCTCATTATTGTATTCGTTTCAGCCATGAACGCCGCCTGGTTCATAAGTTCGTAGAGAACTGGCCTTACAAAATTCTCCTTGAAGCGACTTATACTTCACACTTATAGGTGATTCCTAAATGTGTTATACTATAGATACACTATTTGATATACTCTGTATAAAACTTAAAAACCATTAAAAAGCCTTAACGCTTTATCCTTTGTACTGAACATTGTCTCGACACGAGAATAGACCAAAATTTAATTTGACAACGTTGAACTGTCAGCAATAACTTTGTTTGATCTCATTGAACCTAGATCTTGGGATTTTCGGTCTTCTAGGTAGAGTTACCGCCACAGTGACTTGTCCTCGGTCATAATCCCATTTCCTTTGATATCAATCGCCTCTCTATTAAGGCCATTTATAAGTGGATCCGGAACATCATCTTTTGACTTTACGTAGTCAATTATGATAATTCCACTAGAGAGTAGTCTTCTAACAGTATTATGTCTTCGTTGTATATGACAAGTTTTTTCATTATACATAACGCTTCAAACTTCCTATTGCTGCTTGACTATCGCAATGTATGCATATATGAGCCACTGATTTGGGCCAAAATGGAATATCTTCTTAGAAATTCTGGAGCCATTCAGCTTCTTCTCCAGCCTAATCTAAAGTTATAAACTTAGACTTCATTGTAAAGCGAGCGATATATGTTTGTTTGATTGATTTCCAAGATACTGCTCCTCCACCAATAGTAAATATGTATCCACTTGTGGATTTTGTTTCTGATGACCCAGCGATTCAATTTGCATCACTATCTTCAATTACCGTATGATATTTATTGTAGTGCAAAGCATAATCTTGGGTATGTTTTAGATACCCCAAAACTCATTTCATTGTCATCCAATAAGTTTGGTTGGGATTACTTGTATAACGATTAACGACTCAGTTTACTTACTACAAAAGTTGTATCAGGTCGTGTACAATTCATGATATCTATTAGACTTCCCAAAACTCGAGCATAATTCAGTTGGGATTTGCTCTGACCTAGATTCATTGTAAGAGTAACATTTACATCAATCGGGGTCTTTGCGACTTTGAAATATAAATACTTGAAATTTTCAAGCACAATTTCAACGTAATGAGATTAAGACAATGACAATCCTTGAGGAGTCCTATAAATTTTAATGTCTATAATTAAATCAATAACTCCTAAGTCTTTCATATCAAACTTGCTAGCAATCATACACTTAGTAGTATTTATATCCATAATGTCTTTGCTCATCATTAACATATCATCAACATATAAACATACAATGACTATATGATTTGGAGGATTTTTAGTGTAAACACATTTATCACACTCATTAATTTTAAATATAGTTGCCAACATTGTTTGATCCAAGTTTGCGTGCCTTTGTTTGGGTGCTTGCTTCGATCCGTAAAGAGACTTAACAAATCGTCACACCTTCTTTTCTTTTTCTGAAACTATGAACCCTTCAGGTTGTTCTATATAAATTCCTTCCTCCAAATCTCCATTTAAGAAGGTTGTATTCACATTCTTCTGATGGATTTCAAGACCATACACTGTGGCTAACGCTAGTAACACCTGAATAGATGTAAAGCTCATTACCGGTAAGTATGTATCAAAGTAATTAAGACCTTCTATTTATCTAAACCATTTGACAATTAATCTTGCCTTATATTTGTCAATATTACCATCGATTTTTATTTTTCTTTTAAAAATCCACTTAGAACCTAAAGGTTCATTTTCTAGAGGAAGATCAACCAATTTCCAAGTATGATTACTTAATATAGATTTTATCTCACTATTGACTGCTATTGGCTGCCTCTTTCTAATATTGTGCCCCCGAGGAAGACGTTATTTCTTTATACATTTGAGGCTCATTATCTAACAAAAATGTCAGAAAGTCTGGTCCAAAGGAAGTAGTTATCCTTTGACGTTTACTACGTCTTGGAACCTAGTACTCTAAAGGTAATATAGAAGTATCACAAAACTGATGGTACATTCTATACCATTTGCTTTCATTTTTCTAGCTTTCGTATTCCACATCTTCTAATATCAGAGATGCAATTTAAACTACATCTACTATTCTACTCTAGCTTAAACCTCAAATTGTCACAGTGGCCAAAACTGAATTTGACTGAACTACAACTACTATTCTACTCATACTATCCTGAAACAGTCCATATAGTCCAATTAATACAAATAATGTAACGTTCAAATGACTACAAATATAACATATGTTTGAAATAAAATAAACTACTAAGAAATTCATGAAAGGGCAGATTGTATTTCATGTTCTCCTTCGATATTGGTCATACACTTGACTCAGGTTTCACATGTCAATTGAAGTTAAAAAAAATAAGTACCTGGAAATAAAGGAAAAAAGAAGTGAGGGAGCAGTATATAGCAGCAGCAACAACAAACAACTAGCACCAATTTAAATCTATTTCGAACTCAGAAAGTGATAGAAGACAGTCCCAAAAAATCAGCTTCAAAGCCACAGTACATCAGCAGACATCAACCAAACTTGAATGGCTCAAATTCTAACCACTTTTAAACCCAAATGACCCAGGAATTAAACAGAAATTGAAACAGAGGTGCAAAACCAATGACCAGTAAAAATCAATGCAGCTTCTGTATTTCTTTTTTCTTTTAGTATTAAGCTCTCAATGTATCTATTCTCTCAATGCTCCCAATATTTTTCAGTGCTCCTCCTCCCTTATTCAGATTTAATGTCACCATTTATATCCCAAACCTTAAACCTTTTTCGGCTCTTAAGAGCACTAGACGCCTGTATTCCCACTTTTCAATTAAGAAATATTTGCCCCATGTTATTCTCTGATTTTTCAACCTCTAAAGACACTAAGCAGAGTGTCAGTTCCACTACTAACCCCTTTTCCTATTATTTTAATTCATTGGTATGGGCACACTTATATTTTAATCAATGGTATGTGCACGCCTATATTCTAAATTAATTCCCATTGATCTTGTTCATTAATCATTAAGCCCCCCTGCTATTTAATTTGCCAGAACAACCTGGGTCAAATTTGACCAAAGGCAAATCACCCTCGGGCTTCCAGCCAATTGAACTAGCCCATGTCTGAACCTCAAATGGGTCATGGATCAATGACCCGACTAGTTGACCCATTTAAACCTCTTTAACCCAAACCTGAAGTAATAGGCATGATCCTCAAAACCATGCACATTCAAAACCAAACCAATCGGTTCAAATGACAACTACAATAGCATCAATTTCGAGTAATTTCAACAAAATCTAACTAACTGTAAAATTCGGACTAATATAATGAACAAACCTATTTATCAATTTAAAGGGAAAGGTTTCTAACATACACCTAAAGAAGAACGAGACTGATGAAACTGGACCAAATAAAAAGTCCAAAAATGAAGGAAGAAACAAATGACAAAAGTGAAAGATAGTAAAGAAAATTAACAACAAAAGAAAAGAGAAAGAAATACCTCAGAGACCCAGGTCGGACTCGAATCATCTTTGAAAGGTCTTTCAATTTTTCGATCGGACTAGACCTTAAACTTGTGTTTTCATGTGAAAACCCAAAACTAAGGTCCAGTCCGGTCAAAAAATCCTTATAGGCCTTTTTGTATTTTAGGGCTTGTGAACTTAGGGTTCAGTTTTTTATGAATCGATATTCGAGCTATTTAAGGGGGATTCAGGGGGGAACGGGTTAAGGATTTGTGACGAGGGAGGTTCTGTGATCATCCGGTGTTAATTTGGGGCTAAGGGGAGGTGGCGCCGGAAAAACCATTTAATTTTTCGAATATTCGAAAGGTTGGGCTAGGAATCGAGGGAAACAGATGGTGGATCAGGGATGGGGAGGTTATGGTGGACACACGGTGTAAATTTGGAGGGGTTTGGATGCCGACCGCCAGTGGAGGCAATTTTCGGCTGGTGGTTTACGGCGGAGGGCGGTGGTGGGTTCCTAGAGTCTCTAAAGGGCATGGAGACGGAAATGGGGGGGGGG
>MU709389.1:9417-45827 GCA_026770625.1 Nicotiana glauca
GAACTAGTAATGTGGTATACCCCGTGTGTTATCGTTCAAATTAACCAAAGGCATGAGTTCCGCATTCATAATGAGTTGGAGTAGAAAGCGTTCGGTAAGGCTTGCTCAGTCAGGTTCACTTGATTGAGTGCCGGTCGCGCCTCCCGAGGTTGGGGCATGACACTGCTCCAAACGGGGCATCGGCTGCTCCAATGGACAGTAAGGGCCGCGCCAGGGTGGCGACCAGTCCTTGAATTCTTCCCAAGTATACTCATACCCCAATCCGAAGGTGGTGCCATGCTTCTTGAGCTTGATGGGCTTATCGATTCCCTGGAGATTCTTTCCAAGTCCTTTGCCAGGTTCATACCCGCTCCAATTCAGTATGCTTTCAATTTTGTTGTCCCACCATTTGTCTTTATCGACGACATTGACTTGCTCGATGTGGTGGTAAGTTTCCCCACCTATTCTTCTTCTTCCTCCAATTGCTGAAATGGTCTTGGGACTATATATGGGATTGCTACCGTCACCATGGATGATCACCTCCTGGCGATTCCACTCAAATTTCACTGCCTGATGTAGTATTGATGCCACGGCCCCGGCGGCATGAATCCATGGTCGTCCCAACAGTAGATTGTAAGAAGCCGGTACATCTATCACTTGAAAATCAATATCAAACCAGGTGGGCCACATTTGCAAACGTAGGCTAATTTCCCCAATAGTGGAACTTTGAGAACCGTCGAAAGCTTTAACGTTGATGGCCCCATCCTTGATCATGCAGACCCTTTCCCAATGTTCTGAGTGTTACTAGAGGACAAATATTGATACTGGATCCCCCATCGACCAGGATCCTGGTGATAAAATAATCTTCGCACTGCACAGTGATATGCAATGCCTTGTTATGACTCAATACTTCCGGTGGAAGCTTATCCTCGTGGAAGGTGATTTTGTGACCCTCCAACACTTGGCTTACCATGTTTGCCATTTCTCCTCCAATGATGTTGCTGGGTACATATGCCTCACTTAGCACCTTCAACAAGGCATTTTGTGTGCATCGAAACTCTGTAGCAAAGCTAGGATAGAGATCTGGGTCGGTGTTTTGTTCAGTTGGTCAATGACCGAGTATTCTTTGGCTTGTATCTTTCTCCAAAGATCACCGGGTCCAATTTCAATGATATCTTGTCGACTGGAGTTCTGCTTAATTAACTCAGCCAAGTGTTCTGGGGTATAAACCCTACTGGTTCTTATCATACCCTGCGCTGCAACTATTTCCTCGAACTTGACTTTTCCCTTTCTTCTTGCCTCGGTTGTGTAGTCCCATGGTATGGCTTTTGTGTGGAATGGTGTTACGGCTATCATTGCTACTGGAATAGGCACCCTCACTTTGGAAGGTAATACAGTAATTTCAAAGGGCTCAGGTGCCTTTGGGGACCCAAACTCGACCTCAATTGGTGTCGGCGTCTTTGCGGAGGCTGGTGCTTCAAACTCAAGTTGTATGGACATGTTTATCTCATCATCTTCAGAAGGCTGAATTTGGACCATAATTGGATTAAGAGTGACTGTTGGTTTTTTTGGATCGTCACCTTCCGTGATCAAGCCGATTGATCCTTTGGGGTTTCAATCATCTTATATTTCTATTATATGAACACTTCTCCCCTTGTGGTCTGGTAGAGGGTTGTTCCAGATGTTTAGAGCAGGCTACTTTGCCACGATGATTTTATTGTCTATCAGAGCCTGGATTTTGTCCTTTTGGGAGCGACATTCATCAATAGGATGTCCCTTCGTGCCAGTATGGTATGCACATGTTTTGTTTGGGTTGACCCATTAGGAGGGGTTTTCAGGAGTTATGGCAGGGATATGGTTGAGGTAACTAATAACTTTGATTCTTTTGTACAACTGGTCGATTGGCTTGTATTGTTTGGGAGGTCTGAGGTCAAAATTTGGTCGGGGTCTAGGGAAGTTTTGGCGGGTGGGAGGTGATTGGTGGTGGGATGGTTGAGTGTTGTAGGCTTTGTAGACTTGTGCGGGTTCAGAATATCTGGGTGAAGTAGGTTGGAATGTGGGAGGTGGAGGTGATTGATAGGTAGGTGGTGGAGCTTGGTAGAAAGGTGCGAGTGTTTGGAAATTTGGAGTGAGTTGATATGTAAGTGGAGATATCGAGTAGGTTTGGTATTTGTTTGGCGATTTGGTCCTATGTGCAACCATTACGGCACTTACGTCCCTCTTCTTGGATGTACCACCGTACTGTAGGGCCTTATTGGTGGCTTGTAAAGCTTCAAAGTTAGTGTTCATACCACTTTTGATGCCTTCTTCAATCCTTTCTCCCATCCTGATGATGTCAGAAAATTTATGGTTCTCGATCAATATTAGTCTTTCATAGAATTGCTAATCTTGAGCCCGGACAAAAAACTTGTTCATCTGTTCTTCCCCTAAAGCAGGTCGAACCTTAGCAGCCTCTGATCTCCAACGAGTGGCATACTCGCGGAATGTTTCTATGGGTTTCTTCTTTAGATTCTGAATGCAAAACACATCCGGTGCATTTTCCATGTTGAACCTGAACCTGTCCATGAAGTCGGACACCACACTGACCCAGTTTGACCATTTCTTTAGGCCTTGGATAATGTACCAAGACAGAATATCTCCTTTCAGGATCCTCATGAAAAGCTTCATGCGGATCCTCTCATCTTCCCCTACTCCGACCAGCTTGTCACAGTATGTCCTCAAGTGAACCCTGGGATCTCCTATACCATCAAACATCTCGAACTTGGGAGGTTTGTACCCCTCGGGCAGTTCGACATCGGGCTGTATGCATAAATCTTCGTAGTTCAGCTGGGATGGTTAGGGACGTTTTGTGGAGGTGCGGGATTCTGAGTGACTTCTGGAGCGGTAAGGGAAAATGACAGACTTGCTAAATTCCGGACCTGGTCAACCTCTTCTTGGAACTTTAGTAGCTTTTGTTCTATTTGAGAGGCATTTTCCTTGGGGACCATGGCACTACGGGTGATCTCTACCTGTTTAGCTAAGTTGTTTGGATCTTCCATTCTTCTTCTGCTTTTGTGTTTGATGGGATTGGGAGGAGGAGTAGGTGGAGGGCCCCTGGATTTTGTGAAATATGCTGATGTTGCCAGAGTTCACGAACTAACCTTTGGGGAGGGGAATAAACAAAAGTAAAAACAAAAGGTAACCAGTTAGTAAGGATTAAAAGAAAAGACGTTGCAATATTTAAATACATAGTGTAGAAAATATAAAGCGTGTCCTAATTTGGGGGCCTCATTGTGCCCGAGGTAGGCCTAGCGACAAGTAAATTTGGAGAACTTAGAATGCTAAATGCCTCATTTTATTGATAAGAAAAATAAGACGAATCCCAAAACGATACTAAATAACATGAATTAAAAATGTCGCTAGTGGCCATAGGCCTTATTACATTTCAAAGGAAAAGATAAACTCCTATCTATTAGGTCCCAGAAGGACCTTCCCCAGATTCGGCAGTGTTGGCTCCCTCGTACAGTTCTCCCAGCTCGCGCAGTCCTAGCAGCAAGTAAGCCCTGGCCAGATGTCCGCCTTCATTTCCTTCAGCAACCCGACAATCTTCGACCCTCTTCATAAACTTCTTTTCCAGCTCCACTATGCCCCGCCCCAAACAGATTAGTCATTTGTTGGCGCTGATAGCCATATCCTTCCATTCTGCAATTAACTTTTGATTGGCTTTTGTTATTTCCCGGTGCTCATTTTCACATTCCCTCATCCTCTTGCGTTGTTGGTTGTATTTTACTAGTGCTTCAGCCTTTTCATCAATGATCCTGTGACCTCGAACAAATCCGGGCTGACCCAAATTGTTGTGATTGTCTTCCAGCCAACCTAAATAATGTGGGGTACAACTGGCATGGTAGTGATCTGGTTCGATGGTGTCTTTTCCTAATACAATTTTGCAATGCCACATATGCTGAGCCTGGCACCTGTATGGACTATCGTCATCTTGGAAATCAGCTCGAAAGTGACTCATCTTGTCGACCCTTGGTATAACCTGCTTTCTACCTGCCTGTCTCATAACCCGGATAGGGACATATGGGTAGGTACCTCTCAAACCGATCAGTATCAGAAATGGTGCATCCTTAGAACGGATGATGAATTCTTCAGTAGGGAACCACTCAAACATCTATTGCACTCGGTCTTCAGTAAGATTGTCGAAGAGTTCGACCCACTCTCTAGCATTCTCTGGTTGGGCGAACATGTTGGGCATATAATTCATTCGCTTTGGGTGATGAAATGCGATATGATCGTCCCAGTCTCTACGATGGATTTCCTGCTGGTACTCACCCCTTTGGAGGTTCTCCATGAGCCATAGTTGGAGTAACAAATTACAACCCTCAAAATGCTTGGCTCCATGTTGATATCTTTCTAGGGCTCGGTATATTTCAACAACTATTATTGGCACAAGGCTGAATGGTTGTCCGTTAATTCCTTCCATCAAGGTTTTGGTGACCATGGCTAGTCTGGTATGGATTCTTGCTTTCTTTATTGGACACACTATCGTCTCCGAGAAACAGAACATGAATACAAAGACCCTCCGGTGGATGTGCCCCAATGAGGTGAGGGTGAACTCGTCCGGATAGGTACAATAAGATTTGCTATGGCCGTACCTTTCATACAAATGGTCAAAGGGAATGTAAGACTTCTCCAAGCATGTCAAGTCGGAATTCTTCTTTAGACCCATCATTTTAAGAAAACCCATATCCTTACGATTTTCCGACATTAGCAAACCTGGAGTTTCCCATGGTATCCCAGCTAGTCCTCCTATTTCCTCGAGTAAAAGTGTCATTTCTATGTCCCCGAAGCGAAACACCGATCTATCACAGTCCCAAAACAGAGTTGCAGCCTCTATGATTTTGTTGTTAGGTTGAATGTATAGAAGAGAAGGAAGGTTTCCTAGATACTTCCTGACAAGAGCTTGATCGCTGGAATGAAGATCTCCCCACGAATGCATCAATTTGGGGTGGATGTCGTGACCATGCCGAATATGGGGACTTCGTGCCTCATTTTTTGCAAAAAAAATAATTAGGTCCTTTTCCCCCACCAGACTCGACTATTTAATACCAAAAAAATTAGCATGACAAGCATTTATTCTCCAAATGAATGCACAGAACGTGGTAGTGTCCGTTTGGGTTTCAAGGAAACCCAATGGACCTTGGACGAGGCTATCTTAAAGAATTATTATGCAGACAACATAACTGACTCGGCTAAGTTTGACCATATACATGCATAATTTCAAGGAGAAATGGTTTCTATGGGGTAAGACTTGGTACCCTTGAGCGGACAACTCAAGAGGGAAAGGCGTGGAACTATCGACGACACTGCTGATCGACTAGTTTTATCGCAAATATGCCTTTGTCACATTTAGGGGATGATAATATCGGAAGGGCGCAACCACTCATTGCAACCATACTTGTAGCCATTGATCATTTTACTTTCTTTCTAGGTTAGTTTACATTTCCTCATTTATATAAAATAATTTTCAAATCAAAATTCTTAGTATTTGGCATTGTGCAACTAGCGATAATTTTCTTACATGCCTAATCGCCTACACATTGTTCTCTGTGGGATTCGACCCCGACTCATAGTTGGGTAAATTATATTGCATGCGACCGTGTCTATTACTTTTTAGTAGTGGATTTGGACGTCATCATTCGTCACCTGACATTGGTATTGGTGTGCCAGGTCACCGTTTTAAAAGAATGACTTTTCCTTTTAAAACACTTTGAATTCCAAAACTAAGTCTGCACCAGAAATTCGAGTAAGATGGTTCATTTGAATCGGGGAGAAGGTGTTAGGCACTCCCCAAGTCCTGTAAAAATCACGGTTGCGTACATGATCAAGTTGGATTTTAAAATATTCAAACTGAGGTAAAAAAATACATAAAAAAAAATAAACACAAAAGAGGCTCGATGTAGTCCCTACCTAATAAAAGAAAATATAAAAAGAAAAGTAAAATCCTATCCTAAATACAAATGTATATACTATACTTTTTCACGAGGTTCGTTACGGCCTCCAAATACATGATACTACAGGGCATACCCCGGATAAAAATATATACAATGTGTACGGGACATTCCTCTGAATATAAACTAAGGGAACAACCTCCTACCTATGAAAAATAAAAGAAGCGACCTACAGTTTGCCTACCCAAATATGGTCGGCCTAAACATGCTACTAGCGGTAGAAAAACTAGCAATAATGAAACAAAAATATTATCACGTCACATTAACCCAACTCTATTTCCTTTCAATTTCAAATCCCATAACCCCTTTTAATCAACTTAAATCATTAGTTCACTCTTTCATTTAATTGAGTCATGAGACAATACAAATCAAATCACATGAATTAAGATAAACCTCGAATTTTCAACAATGACACATACAGGAACTTCATATTTTCTTCAAAACAGAGCATCATCAGAAGCATATCAACAAAAAAACATAATAGAATTAAGGTATTCAAGGGAAGAGAAAGTGATTGGACCTTTAAACCCAATTGTTTGGTAGCACTAGACTGAAAAGTGAGCAACGAAAGCTAGATCAGATCTCAACAGTATCAGAAATATTACTAACCAAGAGCCGCGAACGGGACACCTCGAAGAATCAAAAAACTAGCTGAAAACTTTGCTCGACTTGAGAAGCAGGTTTACCGGTCGATGGCGTTGTCTTTAGAGAGAAACTAGGATCGGTTACTTGTTGAAAATGAAAGAAGAAACTGATCCAGTTTAGAGAGAAATTAGGATTTTAATATAATGAATTTCTGTGTCTCCATCCTAATCCATTTTTCTATCTATGTCGTTAGAAAAATCACACTTTGGGAGTATTTAATTTTTGGGGAAGTTGGGTGGCAGATCATTTTTTGGGTAAGAGATGGCAACGATGGGTGATGGGGTGAGGTCGGCGATCAGCTGTTGTGTTCAAGGGTACTTTTGGTTTTGGGGGTTTTCTTGGTTCAGAAGAAGAAGAAGGTATGGTTAGGGTGGTTAAAGAGGAAGGGGAAGTGGGTTAGGTTTTGTTGGGATCAAAATTCGGCTCAAAGACCCAAAATGGACCTCTCTCATTGAAATTGGGATAAACCAACCAAAAAACTCACTCTTCCTTCTAAAAATAATATAAAATTTATAATATTAAAATATAAAACTAATCCTAATTAATTAAAACAAATAATATTATATTATGAAACTATTTTGGTATCTTTTCAAGATTATATAAAAATAAAAATCCTAGTAAAATAGTATAGTTACAAAACATTAATGAAACTATTTTTTGTAATTTTATTTTTGTGATAAAAATAAAGTAAGATTCAAAACTAGTTAAAATAGCGATATTAGACCTAAATTAAATGTTTAAATGCTAAAATATGTAAAATCTCGGGAAGAGTCAAAAATGACATGTCTACACCACTCATCGATTGTGCTTGGACCCAAAGTTCAGACCGGTAAAGCAAAAAAGAAGGCCGTAATCCGAGGTAAAGCATGCATTCATCAAGTTGAGGTAACCAAACTTCTCAAAATAGGATCCATCCGGGAAGTAAAATATCCCAAATGGTTAGCAAATGTAGTCATAGTCCCCAAGATAGAGAATAAACTTAGAATGTGCGTAGACTACAAAGACTTAAACAAAGCATGCCCTAAGAACTTCTTTCCTTTGCCAAATATCAATCGCATGATCGATGCCATGGCCGACCACGAGGTCCTCACCTTTCTCGATGCCTACTCCGGGCACAACCAAATACAAATGAGCCGGAGGATCAGAAAATGACTTCGTTTATTACTAAGTATGGTACTTATTGCTATAACATGATGCAGTTTGGACTAAAAAATGCTGGTGCTACTTACCAACGTCTAGCAAACCGAATGTTCGAAGAATAAATAGGTAAATCAATGGAGGTTTATATTGATGACATGCTAGTTAAGTCCCTACGCGCAGAAGACCATTTGACACATTTGCAGGAAACATTCAACATATTGAGAAAATACAACATGAAGCTCAACCCCAAGAAATGTGCATTCGGGGTCGGCTCGGGAAAATTCCCTAGCTTTATGGTGTGAAATCGGGGAACCTAGATCAACCCCGATAAAATCAAGGCGATCGAAGACATCACAGTCGTGGACAGCGTTAAGGCCGTACAAAGATTAACGAGGGATAGCCGCTTTAGGACGGTTCATCTCGAGGTCTTTAGATCGAAGTTACAGGTTCTTCTCACTACTAAAAAAGAAGAACAATTTCACTTGGACAACAGAATGCCAACAGGCGTTAGAAGAGTTAAAGCGTTATCTTTCGATCCCCCATTGCTTCACACTTCGAAAACGGATGAGCAACTCTACTTATATTTGTTAGTCTGGGAAGTTGCGGTAAGTGGTGTCCTAGCTTAGAAGAGCAAGGTACGCAATTTCCTATTTACTACGTTAGCCGAACTTTAGGTAAAGCCGTGACCCGATACCTACACTTAGAAAAATTAGAGCTTGCTCTAATAAGCGCTTCTGGGAAATTAAAATCGTATTTTAAATGTCACCCAATTTGCGTTGTAACCACTTATCCACTTCTCAACATTCTGCACAAACCCGAACTCTCGGGCCGACTGGCCAAATGGGCCATCAAAATTAGTGGATATGATATCGAGTATCAACCCCAAACGACCATCAAGTCTCAAATCTTAGCAGACTTCATGGCCTACTGCACGCCAGCCTTGTACCCGAGGTCAAAAAGGAACTATTACTAAATCGGGAACATCCATAGAGGGTATGGACCCTTTTCTCAGATGGAGCTTCAAATGTGAAGGGGTCCGTTCTAGGCATCATTTTGAATCCATGCTCAGGCAATAAAATTAGACAATCTATCAAAACCACGAAGTTGACTAACAATGAGCTCGAGTATGAGGCCATGATTGCAGGTCTCGAGCTGGCTAAAAGTTTGGGAGCAGAGGTCATCGAGTCCAAGTGTTGGCTGCCTACTCGTGGTTAACCAAGTCAACAAGACCAACGATGTTCGAGAATATCGAATGCAGAGGTACTTGGACAAACTACAAGTAACCCTGCACAAGTAATCTAGGAATCTGCGAATGAAAGTTACACGATTCACATTGGCCGAAGATGAAACATTGTACAAGAGGATGTTCGATGGGCCGTTGGCAATATGTTTAGGTCCGAGAGACACCGACTACGTCCTAAGAAAAATTCATGAGGGTACTTGAGGATACCATTATGGTGCCTAATCACTGGTTCACAAAGTCATCAGAGTAGGGTACTATTGGGACAGTATGAAAAAAGATACTAAGAAGTTCATTCAAAAATGCAACAAATGACAAAGACATACACCGATGATCCACCAGCTCGAGGAGAAACTTCATTCAGTCTTATCCCAATGGTCGTTCATGAAATGGGGAATGGATATCGTCGGCCCTTTTCCGTCGGTCTCAGGCAAATCTAAGTTCATTTTATTTACGACTGAATATTTATCTAAGTGGGTTGAAGCACATGTTTTGAGAAAGTCAGAGAGAAAGAAGTTACAGACTTCATCTAGGGTAACATCATATGACGATTTGGGATACCTCCCGAGATAGTATGCGACAATGGAAAATAATCGGCAGCAAAATAACAAAGTTTCTCAAGGATCACAAAATAAAAAGGATATTATCGACGTCGTATCATCCTAGTGGGAGTGGACAGGCCGAATCAACAAACAAGATATCATTCAGAATCTAAAGAAAATATTGAACGATGCTAAGGTAAAATGGAGAGAAATTTTTCCCGAAGTCTTTTGGGCGTATCGAACAACGTCAAAATCTAGTACGGGGGCAAAACCATTCTCCTTAGTATATGGCGCCAAAGCCCTGATCCCGATTGAGGTCGGGGAACCCAGAGTCATATATCGATACACAATAGAAGAATCGAATCACGAGGCTATGAACACAAGCCTCGAATTTCTAGATGAAAAATAGGAAGTCGCCCTCATCATAATGGCAACACAAAAGCAGCGCAGCGAAAGATACTACAACCGAAGAGCCAATCTTTGCCACTTTCAAATCGGGGACTTAGTTCTAAGAAAAAGTCACCCTCAACACTCGAGACCCAAACAAGGGGAAACTCAGCCCAAATTGGGAAGGACCATATTAGATCCTCGTTGCCATCGAAAAGGGATCTTACAAACTTGGCACGATGAACGGCGAACAATTGCCAAATAATTGGAACATATCACTCATCAAACGATATTATTGCTAAGGTATGACTCTCTCCTTTTTTTTTTTATTTTTATTTGATACTAACTTATTGCAAATGTTCGATCGAAGATGTCGAGAAATTCTTCAACACAATGACCTCATGTTTTAAAGCACGTGTTGCACTATTTTTTTCTTAGATCGATTTTTGTCCCAAATGGATTTTTTCGGCGAGGTTTTTAGCGAGGCAACAATTATTTGTGCTACCTGGGGACAATTCAACAGTATTCGAGGCTTCTTTACAATCAACCTCGAATGCTGGGGGCATCACCCTCGGATGTAATCACTCTCAGATGTTATGTTCACGAGGAAAATACTCCGTATCAAAAAGTGTCGATAGCTAAAATTTTGTAAAGGGCCAAATAGTCAAATGAACTGTGTCCTTATAGATGACTCGAGCCCCGATGGCAAAACATGTACGCATGAATGGTTTATGGAAAGAAGTATTATTTCTTTACCAGATGTTCCATGCCTTAGTGAAATTTCCACTTTACTTATGATCTATTGCGGAAAGCGACTCAAGTGCCGATCATAACTAAAGATCGAGCTATCAACCCCGTACTCGGGAACTGTCGTCCATAAATTGATGTGTTCAAATTATTAAACTTCAAGACCATAAGACCTTGAAAAGGCAATCCTCGGTTTTATAGGCCACGACCTCCCCACTCGAGGACTAACACTTTGAACAAAATCGAGAAATAAGCTCAAAGGGCAAATCTCAAGCTAAAGGCTACGGCCAAACTAACACAGTTTGGAGACGTCCGAATTCCGTAATAAAATAGGCCGTCAAATATTTTCATAAAACCGATTAAAAAAAGGCTACCCTTGGTAAAGCTACAAAAGATTTCAATAACATCAACCCTCAAACCTTAAGGGGTACCAAATTATTCGAACTCTTGAACAAACTTATGCTAAGGCATAACAAAGTAAAAGGTTTTCAATAACACAGAATCCTAATGGATACAAATTTATCTCATGATAAGGCATAACAAATTTTTATATGACTAAAGTTTTTAAGCCGAAAAGGGAAAGAGCCACTCTTTTAAGGCCATATCAGTCCGATTCAAGAGCCTAAGGGCCGTTACATTGTTGAGTTAGATGATCCACCCTTGCTCAAATGAAAGCTAAGAGTTTTTCTACTCTGCGTTCGAGCAAGTACTCACTCGATTATAGAGACTATTATAATCTGACTTCCACAAAATTTTCCCAAGGCAACGAAGTGAGTCAAAATTCTCACAAGATATAAAGTATATCAAAATTATCATAAGGCGAAAAGCAAAATATAGTTTTCACAAAACAGATATTGGAGACGATTCAGAAAGAAAGGGGGTCTTTCATATATGCAAAAATATTTACAAAGACCACTCTGGGTCTTACAAAAAAAATCCAAAAAAGATAAAAAAAAAAATCTAAGTGCCTAATCTTCCCCGGAGCCTCCCCTTCATCTTCTCCACTCTCGGATCCACTCGCACTCCCCTAGTCATCGTCATCAGAAGAAAGAAATGCTCTAGTTTTGGCCTCGAGTACTTTCTCACTCTCGATCTTGAAAGCAAGGTCAAAGCCACGAGCATGGATATCCTCGATAGTCTCTACGAGAATGGCATTTGGCATGCTCGAAAATGCAGAATGCTTGAGCCTAAGGGGCATCAGAAATTTCCTTTTCTCGTGCGTGAGTAGCTTTAGCATTGGCTCTGTAGACAACCATGATCGCCTCCGCATCAACCTTTACTTTTTCTGCCTCAGATGTGTCCTTCACAAGTTCGGCGACCAATCGAGCCTCGAGTTCCTCAATTCTTTTGGTTCGGGCTGAGTTCTCCTCCTTCATGCTTTGGAGTTGACGTACAACCGATAACAGTTAGGCTCGAGCAGCCTCTTGAGCCGAGGCAAGGTGATCCATATTTTGTTTCCACCCAAAAGTCTCCACCTCATTCATCTTGGCCTCCTTACGAAAATGCTCGATATTTTCGGCCTTATACTGAACCTGCAGTATTTAAGTGTTAGTCATCATTCCCAAATCAATATATCGAGCTTCTAAAAAATTTAAATTACATGCTCAATCAAGTCGGTTTGTCTTTTATGAGTTGTTTCCAATTTAGCTCGAAGGTCCTTGATCTCCTATTCTTTTTGCCCAATGAGAAGTTTTAGGGCATATGTCCCCTCTGTAATCCTTTTCAGATCGGCCTCACACCGGTTCAGCTCTGCCCGGGATTTAGAAAACGCTTCCCGATGACGCATCAAGGCCTATAAAGAAAGAAAGGAAATCAGACAAGAGGGAATAAAAGACAAAAGTGATATTGATAAGGGAGCTAAGACTTACCTGACTCAAGAGTCGATGATCCTCATCGAAGATACTCGATGCATCGCCCAGATCGGAAGAATCTTCAACCCCTATGAAGTAGCCACATAAAAGGTCTTCCCCTTCGTGGGTCGTTTCCACATCGGGGGTCCCCATGGACTGGGCTTCCTGAATTTGCCCCTCGAAAAATGTGGGGAGGGGCAAATCGCTGATGTCTATTGCCCCAAGTGAGTCACTTGGGGCGTTCTCATTGTTTTGAAGGGCCTCAGAACTGGCCCCTTTAAGTACATCAACCGGTTGCCCATCATGACGAGAGGCATCTTCAGCCTCCGATGACTAGGGGACTTTGCTCGGGCCATCTTCCGACATCTCCTTGGTCTGTGGTTGAACCTCTTCAGTTATCATTGTCTTACCGGCCTTTGGGACCTCGACGCTCCTCTTTTGAGCCACCAGCTTGAAGGTGGCATCTTTATTCTTCTCTTATTCATCTCGTAGCTGCTGAACTATATTTTTTGGGAGGGCGGTGGTATCTTTCTTTGACTTGCGAGCCTTGCTCTTCTTGAGCATTGGAGTATCAAAGGGAGAGACCCTTTTTCTCTTATTATCCTTAGCTGGCTTCGGGGCCTCCTCCTCTTTTCCAGACACGGCTCTCATGATGGCGTTGTCTCCGAGACCTGTATGAAAGAAAATCAAGTAGAAATAAAAAAGAGACATTTTAGAAAAAGCATCAATGAAAAGAAACTTACCATGATTTTTGGCCTCCCATTGACCCCTTGCCAAATCACGCCACGAGCCCTCGGCATATGAAGAAGTCGATGCCAGTTTTCGAACCCAGCCCTCAAGGTTCGGAATTCCCCAGGAACCTACTAGATCGATGCATCATGTGAAGGAATATCGATGAGAAAAAGTAAAAGGAACGAAACAGTAAATGGGGGCCAAGGGTGGGGTTTGTACTTACACTTTATGTTCCACTCTTCGGGGAATGGCATCTGTTCGGTCGGAATTATGTCGGAAGTCCTTACTTGGACAAATCGGCCCATCCATACTTGGTCCTTGTCCTCATCTATGCTCGAGAAAAATACCTCGGTAGCCCGAAGTTGAAGCTTTATTAATCCGCCTTGATAAAGATGGGGGATGTACAATCTAATGAGATGGCCGAGTGTAAAAGGCATACCCTCGAATTTGCTTACGAAGAATCGAAGCAAAATGACAATGCGCCTGAAAGAACGATGGATCTGGACTAGGGTTATTTGGAATTGGCTACAAAAATTGAGTATAACGGGGTCGACGGGACCCAGTATAAAAGGGTAAGTGTAAACATTTAAGAACCCTTTCACGTAAGTGGTGATGTCCTCTTCGGGAATCGGAATCACCACCTCTTATCCTTCCCAATGGAAATCTTTCTTTACCTGCTTAAGGTCGCCCTTAGTATCGAGCATACATATCTCGATATTGGCTCACATCGGCCAGGGACCGACGAGTGTTTCTCAACCTTGAAATTGGAAGTGAGATCGCACACCCCGGGAACACACTCCTTGATGCGTGGCTCCACCGATGTCTTGTCACCGGCCAACCCCGATGAAGAAGCTTTCTCCTTTTGAGGAACGAGTTTTTGATGTTTTTGCTATCTTTATATGGATTCAGGGAAAGAAAAAAATGAGATTTGTAGTTTTGAAAAAGGGTTGGTAAGAAGGCCTAGAAACTGTGCAAGGACGGAGAGGCTTGATAAGTTATGAAGAACTTTGAAGATTTGCAAAAAGATTTAAGAAACTAGAAGGATTTTGAAGATTAGTGCAAGAGAGATTAAAAGTAAAGTTTAAGGATTTGAGAAAAAGACCTTTTTAAGGATTCACGGCGACAGTTCAAATGTACTAGTGGCCGACCATCAACTGACGCTTATTAATAATCTTGGGAACCATACCGACACGACGCTTCGGTCACTTCTGTCGCTTACGTCATAAAGGTGACGTCATAACTAGTCGAAGTATAAAATCGAAGGCTCAATTCGTTTTCTTTATTACATTCCAAGAAACGGGGGAACTATCTGTATACAGATAAAATAGAAACTTGCTCGGATTTACCATTTAATCGAAGACCAGGACATCACGCCGAGGGTCAGTCTCACAATGGGTTAGGTCATAGCATGAAGATAAAATATCAAGGTCGAGAATTGAGGTGCTCGCCGAGATAGAGGCCAGTAGCAATCGAGACCATATGTCACAAACTTCGAACGAAGTGCAATAATGGAAAGGCGAGATATCCGTAACTGATCGAATATCATGGCGGAAATACCGGAACAGATAAGATCAAGGGCGGTTGTTTAGGCTAATCATGAGATTTACTTCTGTAATCAGAGTTGTACCATAATTAGGATTCTTTTACTATATAAAGAGGAGTCACCATCATTTGTAGACCGGACTTTCACATAGATTAAAGCAATATAATATTCTCTCTTTAGTTTACGTTCTCTTATTTATCAACTCGTTGCATTTTAACTGTTCTTACATAACTAGCTCGAGGGTTCTGTCCAAACACTGGTTTGCTTTATATTATTGTAAATTTGCATCTCTTATCTTTATGTTTATCAATTGGTATTAGATGAAATCACGTATCCTTAAAATCACATTATAAGTTTAATTGTTATCCAACTTTTAGGGCAAATAATTTTCTTAAAACATTAGCTAAGTCCTTGTAAATGATAGAGATGTGTGCAGAATGGATCAAAATGGTAGAGATGGATCGGAGAAGTTGATTTGCATGTAGCTGTCTACGTGTTCTTCTAGCTAGCTAGCTCTTGAGAGTACACATTGATCGAAATTGAGTCATATCATGTAAAGACTTGAGTGCTCCCGCTAACTGATCATTAACATGCAATTATAATTCAGGGGTAATTAATGGTTAATATATGCAAATGATTGTTGAAGACAATTGGAAATTAGTATTTTCGGTGTTGTAACAGCAACAAAAATCATTTCCTGGAGATCTGGTTATGTTCACTAAGAGCAACAGTGATGATGTTGTGATCACCTTGAATGGAAAATAAGCACGACATTCGAATTAATATTATCAAGAAAACCTTTCTGATCTTTTACGAGCAAGAGTAAATGTTGTTAAATGCAAGAAATATACGAAGATAGCTTTAGTCGCCACTACAAGACGTCCCTTTTACTAGCTAGCAGGTAGTACCACTAGTATTAGTGTTAGTCTTGTGTTCTATTATTGTTAGATTTATATTACTACATGCATGTTGTTCTTTTCATCATTTTCTTATTATCTTGTTGTTGGTAGGGGTGAACATCGATCGATTCGATTATGAATATCATTAGTTTAGCATATCGATTATTGGTTTATTAATTTAATTAATTTTTATTGGGTTATCGGTTAACCCATTAATAAAATTGGCAACCCGAGGCCCGAACTGATAACCCAATAGTGAAAAAATTCTAAACCGTTACCGAACCATTAATCCAATAACTCGATACTGATAACCCAATAAACATTAACAGTTGGGGTTATCGGTTTTACCCGATATATGCCCAGCCCTAGTTGTTGCAACTATTTTTTTTTCATTTTTTCTTGAGACGAGGGTCTATTGGAAACAAATTCTCTATCTCAAGGTAGGGTTAAAGTCTGCGTACACACTATCTTCTTCGAATCCACTTGTGAAATTATATTGGGTTTGTTATTGTATGTATGTTGTCTCTCTAGTCAGCTTTGATCTCTGCCCTTAAGCTCTTTCACTTTTAAATTCTAGATTTAGGTGATCATGGTTTTGCTAAGAAACATTGAGGAAATGAAATGTCTACTTCAGTAATCTTTTGCAAATTATTAGGAAATGAACACAATTTTCTTTTTTTTTTTTCGAACTAATGAAAGATGGTTCGAATCTCAAAATTCATACTGTTATAGCAGACATTATTAGAAAAAGTCAAGGTTTAATTACACCAACAAAAGTGCTCTTCCCCTAATTTTTAGATTTTCTTATGATTCATAGTAATGCAAAGAGGAGGGTACCCAGCTTCTTTTACCTTACTTTTACTCATTAGGCTTTTGTAAATTATGGGGATTAAAGTGCATTATAAACATTATTGTAAAAGGGGATTAAAATGTATTATAAACTTTATTTTCCACTTAGTTCGCCACTTCTCCTACTTTTACATTTTATAAGGCAATATACTGTTTTTTTCACATTGTAACGGGATGGGTATCCATATCGCTTTTAGGATTGTTGAAGTACGAGGTGGTCTCCTTTCTCTATTACTCCCTCCGGTTCACAATAAGTGTCCAATTTACTTTTAGCATGTCCATTAAGAAAATATTAAATTCTATACAAAAATACCTACTATGACTAAACTACCCTAATTAAACATTTAATGTGAGGAGTAAGAAAACTTTTTAGAGATATGTACATATGAGTTATTTTGTAAAAACAAATTGAATTCTTTCTTGATTACATAACTAAACGCTTATTTTGAACCAAAATAGAAAAGCAAATTGGACACTTATTGTGAACCGAATGGAGTATAAAAGATGCTCAATATATTTATTAATAAAAATTTTACTCACTTAGAGCTCCAAGAATTTCTTTAATAATAATACAAATCAAAAGAAAAGGAATATTTTTAGAAAAAGAAGAAACTAGAGAAGTTGTATTGAAATTCATACCTAAATGCTCTCGAGAGCCTAGTGTCAATGAAATGAGTTAAAAACTATGAAATCTCATGTTTGAATCTCACTTCTTCCTATTTTAAGTCTTGGACAAAATTATATGAAATTAATTAAAATACACGCAAGCTGGTCGATTATAAAATAAACTTCATTCCTTCCTTCTCATTTTTTTCAACTTTACATTTTGTGCGACACTTGGTACTATTATGGCTTCAAAATCTAACTAAATCCCTACTAATACTCTCGTTAACATGTCCAAGAGGGCCAATTATGAAGAAAAATTGTGTCCAAATTTCTGCACAAAACCATCCTTGCAATTCCAACAACCAATGCAAGATTCCCCACATTTGTCTCCTTCCATAATTAATACTATCCCGGTTCAGTTCTGTTATTTTCCTCCTCACTGAACCGGTCCATGCTACTAGGTTCAACCAAATGTAATTGCATTTTTGGCTTCCATTCCATATATTTTTTTCTCTGAAAATTCAGAGCTAGTTTTTCCCCATGAGATCTATTCAGAAAGTGGTTTGAAGGGGGAAATTAATTAAGAGAAACAATTTATTTATAATAATAACAATATTAAGAAGAAGAAAAAATGGCAGGAGGAGCCGATCCTGGTGCAAGAGAGTTGGATCAAACACCCACATGGGCTGTGGCTTTGGTCTGTGCAGTTATTGTTCTTATTTCCATTTTATTGGAAAAGGTTCTTCATGCTGTTGGAGAGGTAATTTTTACATATCATCCTTTTTTTTTACGTATAAATTTTTGTTTATGTGATTCTTTCTTGAATTTCCCTTTCATATTTTGGTCATAGAATTCTCAAAAAGATAAGTTTTAAAGAATTACATTGAGACAACTACAAAATGTTGTCCTTTAGCCGAAAATAATGAGGTCGTACATGGCGCGAATTTGAATTAATCGAGCCAGTAATTTCGAATAGAGGATGGTTAAACAAAAAACATTTGGTTTAATGAAGGATTTGGACACTCTCATATCATATAGAAGTTGAGATATGATAAGTTACATTGTTTATTATTTTTAAATACAGACATTTGAGAGAAGACGAAAGAGCGCGTTGGTGGAAGCATTGGAGAAGATTAAGGGTGGTAAGGGTTTTGTAATTATTAACATACCAAATTTTTACTATTTTTTTACATCAAGAAATTAGGAGGGGTTTAACTAATTAGTGATTCCCTCATAATTAATGGTTTTCAATCTTGTTGTAGAGCTTATGGTTCTGGGTTTTATATCGTTGCTTCTGACGTTTGGACAAAACTACATTTCCAAAATATGCATACCTGTAAAGGTTGCAAATACTATGTTGCCATGTCCTTCTCAGCACGGACATGGACACGGACATGGTCATGGTCATACCGATACTGGAGGACATCGTCGAAGGCTACTATGGGACCATTTTAGGATATTAGCAGCTGATAGTCCTGCCAGGGCCTGCAAGCCTGTGAGTACCTTTTCTTGGTTTAAAACTTATATATAGAGTGACATAGATAGTCATGATTCATATAGTCGGCTACAACTTCTTGGCATTGAGGTGCGATTGTTGTGTATTCACTAACAGTGTAAATAATTGTACTCTCAATGTAATTTAGTTTGTTGTAACAGATAAGTTACCTTATTTTTTTTGGCATAGATTGCTTAAATACATGTTCCTCGAAAATTTACAGGCTAACAGTAATCACATTGACAGGGTCACGTTCCACTGATATCCCTCAATGGTTTGCATCAGCTACACATCTTCATATTCTTTTTGGCCGTCTTCCACGTTATTTACAGTGCCATTACTATGCTTCTTGGAAGATTAAAGGTGAGAGTTTTCTGCATTTTCAGTGTAACGAGCACAAAGTTTTACCGTTTTAAGTCTATCAAAATATCGTTGCTCGCTGTAGTTGAAACTTTGTTCGAGGATCAAGAATGTTTTCCCAAATATGGAGACAACCTCACAATGTTAATTCCAACTTCCGCTTTTGTACTAAAAACTTGCTCATTATTAAGAGACTAAAAACTTTCATTGTGTTATGCAGATTCGAGAGTGGAAAGAATGGGAAAAGGAAGTTGAGCATGATTATGAAGCATCCAATGGTATGGTGTGAAATAATCATGATGTAAATTCTTTTTGCTTCTTATATGCCCTAGTTTGAGATAGTTGATGAGGCAAGTTATTGTTACGAAAAATTAATCTTGAAATTCTAGAACTACTAGGTGTCGTAACATCTAAAATTATGAAAATTTGGTGTCTTTGCATGAAAGCAATACTTGTAAAAATAGCGTGGTCTAGCCAGTTTTCGGACTGGTCATTCAAAAATAGCCAGCGTTTACCAAGTCAATGAAAAATAATCACTATTTTGCTGCAACAGAGACCGGTCCAGCATAATATACTGGAGTTCGGTGCACCTGTGTATGAACTTCCAGCATATTATGCTGGAACTCCAACACACGGAAAGCTCCAGCATAATATACCGGAGATTCGAGCACTTGTGTATGAACTTCCAGGAAATTATACTGGACCGGTATACTTTGCTGGAACTCCAGTATATTATGCTGGAGTTCTAGTATACTTATGCTGAAACTCCATCATATTATGCTGGAGTTCCAGCATACTTATCCTGGAACTCCACTATAATATGTTGGAGTTCAAGTATACTTATACTGGAACTCCAGCATAATATACTGGTGTATTTTCCGGGCTTTGAATAGTGTTTTCGCTCAAATTTATATTTACATGAAAATTGGCTAAATTTCGATTAATTTTGAAACTAGACTATTTTTGAACGACCACTTGTAAATCTAGCTATTTTTGAATTTCTCCTGCAATACTTGGTTGTGCCGAAAATAGTTGAACTGGGGCTTGAGAAGCCCAAAATGAGGACATTTGGCCTCAATATGAGAAGGATATTTTGGCAAAGACAAGGAAAAAGAATCAATAAGTCTCACTGTCAAGTCTCATCCATCAATATTTGGGTGATACTATGTTTGAGAATGCTGCCAATACAACCACCTCAAAGGAAGCGCGGGAGGTTTTGCAAAATTATCTCCAATGAGTGGACAAGGTGAAGAAGGCAAGGCTTCAATCTTTAAGGGGTATTTTGAAGCTTTAAGAATTCAATTCAATTTTGGATTATTATTCAAGGATGATGGCCTATTGAATAAATTGAAAAGATATGGATCAGATAAAGTAGAAAACATTCATGAACATCCTTCGTTCTTTGACAATAGCAACTTTGAAGGATGATTGAGGTGAAAAAGATCAATAGAGGATGTGGACAAACGCACTATTTGTTGTCGAAGAAGAAGATGTAATGGTAACAAATCCAACAATGAGGAGAAAACCTAATAATCATTTAGAGGTCGTGGTTACTAGCAAGAAGCAGAGGAAAACACAAGTATGATAAATCTCAGATTGAATGCTTTAGTTGTCATAAATTTGGTTATCACTCCTAAGGTTGTCGTAGTAATTTGAAGAGACCCAATCTTGTTGATCACAAGAATAAGGAGACAACTTTGTTGCTAGCACCCAAGAAGGACGATAAGGATACTTTTAGTCCATGGTATTCTGAGAGTAGCATCAAGCAAGAAGTCAGTCATTGGCATGGCACATGCTGCCTAAAGTCACCGGGCAATATCGTTGAATGCGGCCTAGCATCATAAGCCATTGCCTTCCCCCCTCGACATGTCATTAGGCGCTGGCCTTGCATGTGACACCCAGAAAAACATCTAGTTGCGACATTTTCGTATGCGGCCTAGCGTCATATGCCAATGCCCTACCCTCATCATGTCACTAGGCCTTGTCCTCATCCCACGCGACACCTCGAAAAACCTCTAGTTGCGACATTGTTGTCGCATGCGGCCTAGAGTCATAGGCCAATTCCTTGCCCTCGACATGTCACTATACCTTGTCCTCGCATGTGACATCCCAAAAAATGAAAATACAACTTTGAAGTTGTCGATTTGAAGGTTACTTAGAAAGCTGCAACAGAAGAAAAGGAGGATTTGTACTTGGAGTGTCAAGGTAAGATTGATTGTGTGGAGATGCAGAAGTCACTTCTAAAGCTCGAGCTTGATTCCATATCCGAGACATGTGTGGGGGATTTGGGCACTCATGCTGCTGAAGTGGCTAACAAGCAACATCCTGAGAGTATGAGCCCATTTGGATTGGCTTAAAAAAAGTGGCTTTTAAGCACAAGTGCTTTTAAACAGCTTTTAAGTGCTAGAGCTTATTTTATAAATAAGCAGTTACATGTTTGGATAAAAGTGTTGAAGCTTAAAAAAAGTTGTTGAAGTGTTTGACAAACAAATTGTGGTAAGCACTTTTTTTATTAAAAAGATGAAAATATAAAAATTTTGGTATTATAAAAATGAAGACGAAGAGGAAAGAAGAGGGTATTTTGGTATTATAAAAACTTATAAGGGCAAAAGAGTAATTTTATTGGTCAAACTAAAATGGTTTTTAAGCCAAAATAAAAAAAGTTGGGGTCATCTTGTTGCTTTTGGCTTTTTTTAAGCACTTTTTAGCTTTTTTAAGCAGCTTTTTTTGTTGCAAAACACTCCAAAAAATAAAAAAGTGTTTAAAAGCTGGTTTGACCAGCTTTTAAGCCCATCCAAACACCCTCTATATATCAAGATGGTGGCTGAGCTTGAAGTAGAATGCTCTAAGCTCAAGGCATTTATTCTACCAGCTAAGGACCACAAGTCTACTGTTGCTTCCTTGGTTTACGTTGAATCTTCAACTGATAGTTTGTGGGATATTGCAGAATGGTTGTTTGCAATAGCAATTAGTAGACGCGACATGAGTAATTTAGGGCCAAACAATCAAGACCAGTACAATTTGACCGCTTGCCTGGATTGAGTAAACATAAACATAAAAAGCCTCATATGAGAGACTTAGAAGCATCTATGGAGATAAATCTGATGGATGATTTTCTTGGAATGGAAGGCTTGCAGCACTTAGTGATGAACTACTAGGTGCCTGTTTGGCATAATCCATGTGACTCTTAGAATATCTATGTTATTAGGTGCATGACTCTTATGTTACGTAGGTGCATGAATCCTGTGTTTCCGATGCGGTAAAGTTCACTCTGTGTGTGTGTGTAACTGTGAAAGTCAGTTGCAGAAGTTAGCTTACAACATTCTATTGGCACCTATATGCACCCCCTTATACTTGTCACTTAAAATTCTATTGAGTTACACCAAATTCTCTCTTATAAAGTGTTCTTCTTTCTATCACTCTTCTTCTCTCGTCTAGCATTTCTCTTCCTTTTTACATTTATTTCCTCTTGGGCTCAGTGTGGCATGACATAAGATATTTTCCAAATACGCATTTTCTTGGTGAATCATTTACCGATGTAAAACTATTGAAAACGTCTTGCTTAAGAATATATATTGCATTAGATGAGGTGAATGGCTTATAACCTTTTAAAAGTATAAACCATTTCCGATTCAATCTTTCTAATCCTGTTACATACATTTGCTCCAATCATGCAAAGATTAGCTTCAATTTTTGAATGCCATTCCCCCATGCCCCTTGCTATCTATAATATTGTTGGATTATGTTGAGTCTAACCATCTAGGCGAAAGTGATCTAAGAACTCTTCCTTTGTAGGATATTTTACATTTCACATTAAACCAAGAGGGATTTAACCTTTAATTCTTCACCTGTATTTCTTTTCTTTCTTATGTGACCTTTCTATGCAGATTCCTCAAGATTCAGGCTTACCAAAGAGACATCATTTGTTAGGGACAATACTAGTTTTGGGACCAACCCAATCCTTTTCTACTCTGTAAGAAAAACTAAACCACCTGCTTTTTTCTTTTTTGGATATTTTATCAATATGTTTGGATGAATAAATGGGGGCTTTGATAGGTTTGTATGTGATAGTAAATACCTATTTTGCCAATATTTTCAGGTGTGCTTTTTTCGGCAATTTTTTAGGTCAGTTCGAAAAGCTGACTACTTGACCATGCGCCATGGTTTCATCTCGGTGAGGTTCACTAATTCAAGGCTCCTAACAATCAAATTATTGTTCTTTTGCTTATATATTTCCTCTTGTTGCAGGTCCATTTAGCACCTGGAAGTAAGTTTAATTTTCAAAAGTACATAAAAAGATCCCTGGAAGATGACTTCAAGATTGTTGTGGGTATCAAGTACGTTCTTTTCGACGTGAACTAAACAATATTCATCTTCTTTATGTTTTCATTTTATAAAATAATTTAAGTCTTTCTCAGGTTTTGATGTGCTACTAATGATTTATCTTTGTTATACTTGCAGTTCATTGCTATGGTTTTCTGCAGTTGTTTATCTTCTGCTGAATGTCCATGGTAATTCTAGCGACCTCGATTGTTTCTATTAAGACATATTGTCTCTTGAAAGTAATTCCAATCAGAAGAATTATATTAGTTTTGATTTCGAATACAAATATACTGTGTTTCAGGATGGCAAGCTATGTTTTGGCTGTCCATATTGCCTCTAGTTGTAAGAAATCCTTATCATAATTTGGTTACTTGTTGCATTCTATTTTGTTTTAAAATGAAGAGAGAACTAACCACTGGATTGGTTAAAGATAATATTAGCAGTTGGGACAAAGCTTCAAGCAATTATAGCTCAGATGGCTCTTGAAATTCAAGAAAGACATGCTGTTGTCCAAGGCATACCTCTTGTCCAAGTTTCAGACAGACATTTTTGGTTCGGCAAACCAAAGCTTATTCTTCGTCTTGTCCATCTCACCCTCTTTCAGGTACTCTGCGCCACCTCCTGTATCTAACGTCTGTTGTCTGTGCATCTTTGAAAAATAACATTAATGTGTTGTATATAACTCCAAGTAAAACAAGTGAGAAAGAGATTAAGAGGCTAAAAATATGAGAGCATGAATGTAGTCTGGACTGTTGAAGTTAGCTGGGGGACTGCAGAGCAATTTTAGATTTCAACATTATTGCAAGACCAAGTTGGGTTTTTCAATGAATTTAGGTTCTAAAAGTAGTAGAGATATAAGATAGAGCTTAATATTTTCTGTTAAAACATTTTCATGACGTTTTTCGTAAATAATATACATAAAAGAATATAGCTTTCTACATCTGGAAGCTTAATCTTGGTGATCTTCCAAGTGGGCAATGCTTTTGTCCAAGATCATGCGTTCAAAAGTTGACCATTGGAAGCAAACAAAAGGGCAGTCATGGTGCATGAAGCTCCAGCTATGTCCGGACCACAAGGGTCTATTGTACGCAGCTTTACCATGAATTTATGCAAGAGGTTGTTTCCACGGCTCGAACCCGTGACCTCCTGGCCAAGGCTCCCCTTCCACCTTTCAAAAGATGACCGTTGGAAGCAAATATTAAGCTAAGTTTTTTCCTTTATGTTTTGCAGAATGCTTTCGAGATCACCTATTTCCTTTGGATATCGGTAAGGACACTTCCCCCAGAAAAAAAAATTCATTTCCATTTTTTTTTTCTTGTCATTTGTGGTGTAACATGATGATATTCCATTTTCTGCAGTATGAATTCGGACTTCATTCCTGCTTTCATGATAATTTTTATCTCGCCTTATTGCGAGTTGCTATAGGGTAATAAACAAGTACTTATCTTCATTGTGTTAAGTTCTAAATGCAACCAATTATTTGACGTTCTGTTACCATACACTCTTACTCTAGCTGATAAAAGAGTTGCTTGTCAGGTTAGGTGTTCAAATTTTGTGCAGTTACATTACACTTCCACTGTATGCACTAGTTACCCAGGTAACTAAAAGTTATTTATTTCATTACAAAATAAACTCAAAAACACGTTAAGTGCTTCATTTTCTCTCTTTTTGGAATTTTCAGATGGGATCAACTATGAAAAGATCTATATTTGATGATCAAACTTCCAAGGCATTGATGAATTGGCATAAAAATGCAAAAAAGAAGAAACCTACAAAGCCTGGAACAGTAGAAACACGAAAATTAGGAAGTCCAGGGGACTCACCTGAAACATCCCCGAGCACGAAAGGTGGTCATCAATCCAGAATAGAAATGTCTAACGTAGAGCCATCGTCCTCTAGTCAGACCGCCAACATTGTTGCTAGTGTGGACATTCCAGAGGAAATACCTCACAACGATGGCAGGTCACAACAGTCCACGAACCCTGATCTACTTACAGGTCCTTGATTGGGACAATGAGCAGAGATAACTCATGTCACATAGAAAGGAAAGAAAGAAGGGGAACGTATATTAATGTTGAAGTCCTGTAAATTGGGCCAGAGATTGGCCATTACCCTGTTTTTCTGCGCAACATTGCAGAGAAACTAGCTTTTTTGCCCCAAATTCCAGTTTGATGCTCAATTTTGTAAACTTCATTTGTACTATTACTAAAAGAAAAGTGACATACTT
This sequence comes from Nicotiana glauca, assembly GCA_026770625.1. Lineage (NCBI taxonomy): Eukaryota > Viridiplantae > Streptophyta > Magnoliopsida > Solanales > Solanaceae > Nicotiana > Nicotiana glauca. The sequence continues at coordinate 34,975 of MU709389.1, forward strand.
GTGAAGGCTATAAAAACCATGTTACCCTTAAAAGTGCTTAGTTATACACAATTTGAGTATTAAATCCCATGTCCTTACTATCTTACCAGCAATAGCATTAAGGTCTCATAGTGTACTTACATACTACCTTTACTCGGCACTGTAAACTTAGATATGATATGTCTCGTGGGATTGAAGGCTGCCTACCCATAATAGGATATTTTGGATAAATTAACTCGATTGATATATGCTTCAACTTATTGATTCCCAATTGCGAGTCTAAATATTGTAGACTGACTTCAAAAAAAAAAATTAGAGATGGCAAACGGTGCAGTAGCAGGGCAAACCTACATAAACTCGCAATGATTTCAACCTGCTAACTTCGTACAACCAGTTAAACTATACTGCTGTCATGCCTTCATTATCACTTTTTTTCAGAAAAGGGGAAATCTAGCGAGTAGGGTCTGAAATGGCGTGTGATAATGTTCTTTCATCTCAAAAAATTTGCGTCTGTCATTATAAAAGCTCGAGGGATCTTTGCAAATTTAAGTTTTTTCGTGACCCTTGTTCATCAAGGCTATAAAAGAAAAACAGAACCTCCACAAGGTATCAGAATTTCCCAATCTGGAAATTTCTTAGATCGCTTGATTGCCACCCAAAAAACAAAACAAAAAAAAAAAAAAAAAAAAATTGAACAAAAAAGTTTCAACACAGAATGACAATGAGAAGATGATGGCCGTTTCAAATTGATTGTAAACGACCAAAGGGCATTCCAAATGTAGAAGAGAACCATTTAACACTTCTTAAATATTTTACATAATAATAGATTAACCAACCAGAAAAACCTATAGGAAAGAAAACAAACAAAACATTCTAGAAAGTACACGTTGCAACGAAGAACGGAGTAAGGTACCAAGTCTACAAAATCTTCCATTTCCGCTCCACAGCATTTGTGATCATGGATATGCAGTATGCAGCACTCAATGGATAATCAGAAACTGCAAGATAAATTAAAGTTCAGCTGCAGGAAAAATGCAATAACTTGCGACGATGATAATTTCCCCATAGAAGAAGCACTATGGACCTAGTTTAGCATTTACACGGAATATGCATACATACAACAACAACAACAACAACAACAACAACAACAACAACAACAACAACCCAATATAATCCCACTTAGTGGGGTCTGGGGAGGGTAATGTGTAAGCAGACCTTACCCCTACCCTGGGGTAGAGAGGCTGTTTCCAAATAGACCCCCGGCATCCTTCCCTCCAAGAACTTCCCACCTTACTCTTGGGGAGACTCGAACTCACAACCTCTCGGTTGGAACTGGGGATATGCATACATACAACAACAACAACAACAACCCAGTATAATACCACTTAGTGGGGTCTGGGGAGGGTAGTGTGTACGCAGACCTTACCCCTACCCTGGGGTAGAGAGGCTGTTTCCAAATAGAACCCCGGCGTCCTTCCCTCCAAGAACTTCCCACCTTGCTCTTGGGAGACTCGAACTCACAACCTCTCGGTTGGAAGTGGGGGTTGCTTACCATCAGAGCAACCCCTCTTGTCTGGAATATGCATACATACTAGAATATAATTCGTCACTTATATGTATAATGAGCTCTCATATTCTAAGATGCAGTTTAGAGCCTGTATTGTTTCAGAGTTGACATGTGACACTGAACCAATCAACTCATAGGGAGAGAACAATCTCTCACTTTAGAATACATTTTATATGCAATATACTAGAATAACATCACAAAATCAAAGATTATGTGGCATTCCAACCATATCTACATTCTACATCAGCCACAGCCAATTTAATTTTCATTTGCCAAAGTAATAAGTGGCTCTCAAGAAGTACTTCTACTCTCAAGGAAGATCAGTACCCTAGTGTCATCAATTGAGCATACAGACACAAGTAACAGATGTACGAAACCCTCCTACATGTTAAACACTAGCCACGCAAATCAAGACAAAGGCAGAAAAATCACACAATAGCACCCTAATTGTTATTGGACAAAAAATTACAAGAAAAGAGGAATATTAGCTTACTCGATAGATAATCTTCAACATAATCTTTATCAATTTTCCCGTGGGCCATTGCCCCAACCTGCATATGTCAAATATCAGAAAACTATAACTTCACACAAAAGGAAGTTGTCTATAGAAAATTACACTAGAACATACCACGAAAACAAGGTTCATGTCCTTGTTGATGCCATTAACATATTCCTGAATATCGACCAGCTTCTCAGAACTATGAGAGAAGCCTGATGCATAAGAGAAGTGGGGTATTAGTCAATTGTCAAGAACATTCCATTAGAAAAGAGAAGGAACTAAAATAGATAAATTATTCACCTATCTTTCGACAGTCAATGGGTAGGTGCTTTGAAACAGGGTTTCCTATAACACGTAACAGTTTCTCTCGCTTACCAACAGCAGTTATGCTCCGGTTTTGTAGAAGCTGCACTGAATTTGAAGCAACATCAGAAAACAGCAAAATTAGACAACTCAGAGATGGTAATAAGCATGAAAAGAGATGGGTGAAATTTTTTGCTCAAGGTAATTTAACTTACACATAATGCCAGCAAATCGTTTAAACGTCCTAGGGATACGAACATGAGGTTTTACTTCAAATAGGTCACCTTTCTCAGTCTTCACATACAAAGCTTTTAATCTCCCAGCTTTATTCACTCGGCTATCTAAAATTGAAAGCATTGCCTGTGAAAGGAAAGAAGAACTTATATAAATTCTTTCGGAAAAAGACGAACTAGGATTTTTAACTAATTGCATTGCCTCATAAAACAATCATGAACTTTTCCGATAATTAATTGCAAATGAAGTTTGTGAACACCAATTCCTTTCTTTCATTAGTTTTGGACTAAGTTGCTCGGACTCGGGTGCGGGTATCCGATATGGGGACGGATCCGAGTATCGGATTCGGCAAAATCTAAATTTTAAGATTCGGGGGTGCAGATATGGATGTGGAAACGGGTGCGGGGATTCGGCTAATAAAAAATAGAGCTATAGAAATATTGTAAATTTTAAGAGATTTTCTGTGAAAAACTTACATAAATATTGTAGAATTCTATCTTTCATTCTCCAAGATGGACATTATTCTTTCATTCTCCTAAATCTATTTTATTTTTGATTTTGAGAAATCAAAATCTCAATTTTCTCCTAAATTTGTCGATGGACTCCGGTCAAAGTGTTCGAAGTCAGTTGACCGTCTCCGGAACGTATCTCGCTCTCGCTCTCGCTCCCGTCCCCGTCTCGTATCAGGACGTAGACGACATCAAAATTGAAGAGTCCATGCAACTTAGGCTTTGGAACTAGAACTTATTTTGCTTACGTACTAAGGACTGAAAACAGATGGAAGCAGTAATTACTGTCCCAAAGGGAGGGAGGATAGGGCAAGATAGCACTTTCACAAAAGGATGCTTGGGCATCAATTAAAATGTTTAGATCCTACAAGCCTCGAGGTGGGATCAAGCAAATATAGCTACATTTGATAACATTGCTACTGATCCACTTTCTGATAGATCCTTCTAGCGGAAGGGAGGCGCAAAGCGCAAATAAAGCGTGAGCTTTAATGAAAGAAGGCGCAACTGGGGAAAAAGTAAAAATATGTATATATAGTCCAAGACTAATAATTATACGTATGAATAACAAATATATGGACAAAGAAATTGCAAATTTTTTACGATAAAGTGAAATATCAATTGTTTATTGTCGTCTTTTGAGGATTACACTCATTGGCAAGGAAAAGTATGCCTTAGAGCTTTGATGCGACACTAAAGCGCCCACAAAGCGAGGCGAAGTACTCAACATGTTTTGAGCCTCGCTTCAGGGCTTAAGCGCGCCTTTGACAACACTGATCAGTAGAAGGTTAAAGAGGAAGCAACAACTCTCCACTGCAATTTCATCTATGCTCCCAGTTTGAATAAACAGTCAGAATCTGAACCAGGAAGAAGTAGAATAGAAGCAAGATCAACAGACAAACTCACCCTAAAGAACTAACACCGAGCAAAAAATGGAAGGGAAATTCACAGCCAAACCATCCATAACTGCATCTTTTCATGTAAAGTAACGGAAAGGCTTTAGAAAGAAATAAAGCTTACAGACAAGACAACATCCGACAGTTGATATTTTCAAATGTATAAATCAAACAATCAGTATAAAGAGAGAGAGCCTGAGTTGCACAGAACCGGAGGGTGGTGGGTTGAGAAGGCATCTGATTCCATAGTCCTAACTCCGTCATGTTCTCTAAACTCTTCAGTAGAATTTTCTTTTTGATCTCTTGGACATAAAATACCAATTATAGATGGACGGCACATATAAGATGCTACCCCAATTGGAAAGTAGGTTATAGAATTGAATAAGTGGACTCTAGAGTGAATAAGCAAGATCTTGCCTTTTCAGCAAGATAGACTTCGGAAAGGCATATGCATGACACTTGGGAATATGGCATTTGTCAGAAGATGGAGAACTGAAAAAGGTTTTGCGTAACTATGTAGAGATTCCATTCTGATAACAAAAATTGCCAGAGGAAGAAACCGGAGAGTTTTGGAAGGAAAAGAGAGATCCATAGTGCAAATGAAAATGATTTTGTTGTTTATCATTTACATTTGGAGCACACATGATGTTCCCACTTGTATAATGATGGGGTAAATAAAAGAACTCATCTTTATAGAGTTTGAAACAAATCATCTTTGTAAAATTTGTTTTTTTTGATAAAGTAAGAGATATTATAAATGGCATCAGGAAGATGCAGAAATATAAATACAAAAGATTTGTTAGCTCCAGTAACAAAGAGTCCTATACTAATGTTAAAGAGCTAACAAAGTCCAGAAAATTGTCAGTGGAGTTTACATGTGTTAAGGTACTCCAACTGTACAAAAGTAAAAGGCATTTAGCCTTAAGGAAGTGGTTTGGAGTTACTATTCCATCAAAACATCTCCTATTCCTCTCATTCCAAACACACCAAAAAATACAGAAAGGGATTAGTTTCCAGATTTTCTTGATGGTTGTACCAACTTTCCAGCTATTCCAGTTCAAAAAGGCTTCCTTTAAACTCCCAGGCATTGCCCAGTCCATTCCAAAAAGAGACAAAAACATGTTCCATAGATCTGCTGAAACTGGGCAGTGTAGTAGAAGGTGCCTAGTTGTTTCTTCATTTTGCAAGCACATGTGGCATCTGTTTGCCAAGTGGAAAGATCTTCTAGCTAAGTTGTCTTGGGTCAAACATGCTTCATAAAGTGCAATCCAACCGAAACAAATCACCTTTGGGGGTGCTTTTGTTCTCCATATGAGCTTCCAAGGCCAGTTGTCCACCATTTCATTCTGAGCGCAATAGAATAAGTACCCTGATTTAACTGAGTATTGGCCATCTGGTTCTACTTCCCATCTCAAGGTGTCAGATGCTTGGTCATTATAGGTGATGCTTCCCAATCTAGCCATCAAGTTGAGTAGCTCTTCAATTTCCCAGTCTTGCATGTTTCTTCTGAATATTGGGTTCCAAGAGTTCCCTTCTCTGTAATGGGATATGAGGGAGTCCTGGTTGGTAGATATAAGGAATAGGTTGGGATATTCCTCCTGCAAAGGTATGTCGCCAAGCCATTTATCTTTCCAGAATCTAATGTGCTGTCCATTCCCAAATCTGAGGCTGCAATTTCTGGAGAACTCTTCCCATAATTTGCTGATGTTCTTCCAAGGACCAACACCATGTGGTGCTCTTGAGGTTCTGGTACACCAGTGATTGAGTGCTCCATGTTTTGCAGTCACTACTTCCTTCCATAATGCTGACCCTTCTTGACTATATCTCCACAACCATTTCAACAACATACATTTATTATGGACAACTAAGTTTCTGATACCTAGACCACCCATAGTCTTAGGCTGTGTGACCTTGGCCCACTTAACCAGATGAAACTTGTGATGTTCACTATTACCTTTCCATAGGAAGTTTCTCCTTAACCTATCCAAATGTTGTAGTGATTTCTTAGGGATACTGAATAGACACATAGTATAGGTTGGGATACTGTCCAAGACACTACTGATGAGTGTCACCCTGCCTCCCATGGATAAATACTGTACTTGCCAAGCTGCCAGCTTCTTCTCAACCTTTTCAATGATACCATTCCACACTTCAGAGGATTTGAACTTTGCACCCAAAGGGAGGCCCAGGTAAGTGGCTGGGAAGGATCCTGTACCACAACAAAGAATTCCTGCTAAATTCTCCAAATTGTCCACTGTGTTGACAGGATAAATTATGCTTTTCAGCATATTAATGTGAAGTCCTGACAGTATTTGAAACATAGTAAGTGTTAGATTTAGGTTTAGCACCTGAGATTCCTCTGCTCCACAGAATATAAGGGTATCATCTGCGTAAAGCAAATGAGAGACAGTGATGACATTCCCTGGAGCTCTCCCCACATCAAACCCTCTTATCCATTGAAGGTTTTTTGCTTTGTCCAGCATCTGGCTTAGGCCTTCCATGGCCAAAATGAATAGAAAAGGGGAGAGAGGATCCCCTTGCCTGAGTCCTTTTTGGGGGGAAAAGAATCCGACTGGGCTTGAGTTTATCAAAATTGAGTACTTGACAGTTTTGATACAGAATTTCATCCACTTTATCCACCTTTGTCCAAATCCCATTTTCCTTAGCATTGAAATGAGATATTGCCAATTGAGTTGGTCAAATGCCTTTTCTATATCCAGCTTGCAGAGAATACCAGATTCACCACTCTTCAACCTCCAATCTAGTACTTCATTTGCAATTAAGGAAGCATCAGTGATTTGCCTCCCTTTTATGAACGCATTCTGGTGCCCGGAGATGAGCTTCCCAATCACCTTTTTGATCCTCTCTGCTAGTAGCTTTGCAGTGATTTTGTAGACACTACCAATGAGGCTTATTGGTCTGAAATCCTTAAGTTCAATGGCTCCTTTCTTTTTGGGGATAAGAGCAATGAATGAGGCATTGGTAGACTTAACCATATGGCAATTCTGATGAAAATGATTCATGGAATTTATTACATCATCCTTGATGATCTCCCATGCGTTCTGATAAAATGCCATGGTGTAACCATCAGGTCCAGGTGCCTTATCAGGGGCACAAGACCTGATAGTTTCTAGAATTTCTTCCTCCTCAAATGGCTTCTCCAGCTCCCTACTGTCCTCCTCTGTGAGGGTGCTCAAATTTTCAAAATCTGCTGTGGGCCTCCAATGTTCATTCTCTGTGTAAAGTTTTCCATAGAAGTCTAGGATTTCCCGTCTCATATGCTCCTTCTCTTCAATGACTTCATTTCCAATTTTTAGTTTGCTGATGTAGTTGTGTCTCTTATTAGAGTTTGCTATTTTTTGGAAGTATTTTGTGTTTCTATCTCCTTCTTTAAGCCATAAACACCTGGATTTCTGCCGCCATGAGGTTTCTTCTGCCTTTGCAATTCTTTTGATCTCCATCTTTAGATCTAGCATCTTAGTAATCTCATCTGATGATAAAGTTCTTGTTTCAGAAGCTTGCTCCAATTGCATTAGTTCATCAAGAGCTTTGTTTCTCATCACTTCAATCTTTCCAAAAACTTCCTTATTCCAGATTGAGATATCTTTCTTGAGAAGCTTCAATTTCTGCACTAAAACGAAGTCAGGGCTCCCATTGACTGAGTAGCTATTCCACCAATCTTTGACATTCTCAAGGAAACCCTCAGCATGAAGCCACATGTTCTCAAACTTGAAGTAGGAGGGAAAAAGGCATCAAGAAGATACAAATATTACAAAAGAGGGGAAAATGTCAGCTACAAACGGCAATAACTATCATAAGGGTAACGAGCTGACAAATTACAGGGCAAAGATTCACCCAACTAAAAAGGTTAACCAAACATTTAGCTTTTAGGGAGCTCCTAGAAGTTGAATACCATCATAACATGTGTGGTTTCTTTCAATCCAAAGACACCAAAAAATATAAGCAGGCGCCATAAGCTAGATATGCTTGATGTCTTTATCAACTCTCCTGAGACCCCATGCTTCATAGACCTCTTTGACTCTATTAGGCATAAACAAATTCAGTCCAAATATGAAAAAACAATCTTTGTAGAATTTTTTGTACACATTTCATAACGGGAAATTCTGTTTTTTTAATATAAAAAGATATACGGAGTATTATTTATGAGATGTGTACTTATGGACTAGAAAAATAAAATCTAGAGAAAAGGTAAGAATACGTATGGTCTAAAAGACGCGGGTGTTCTCATTCCTAATTTCATCTTCTCTTTCTCGTTTAATACAAAATCATATTGTATCCTTAAGAGAAATAAAAAGTTCCATCAGAAACGTGAATGTGTAATCACTTATAAGTCTAGATGATTTTTTTAGAAAAATCACTAGTAAATATATATATATATATATGATCAAAGAGCAATTAAAATGACTAATTGGAGTGATCATGGCCAACTACCAGATATCTCTTTCCTTATCATTATTCTTTTTTAGTAATTAGGGCATTGAATAATCACAGGTTACTCAGACTCAACTTGAACTTGGATCAGAAAACATCATTTATATGTTTTGACGTCAACTAATTGAGGTTCGGAGCAAATTCACACAGAACTGAATACAAAGTTGATCGTATCTCAGGTTGCTTGTTTTAGCTTTGGCTGGACAAATTGACCAACTTAGTTCACTCATTATAAGATATCAAGTCTCTACTCATGACATACCACTTTCACTTGCAGGACTCAATACCTGACCAGGCCACTCCACCAGACAAAAGTTTTGACACAAACAAAAATTGTCTCAAATGGAACACTTAAAATCTGAAGTCTACAGGAACATCATGTCGATATGCAAAAGTCAACTAACCTGATGAGCAATATCAGGTCGATAATCAGAAGGGTTTCGATTATTCTTCTTAAGAAAGTTGGAATGTTCATCTGAGTTGAGAAGTTGGTAAGTCTGCATCAACAAGAGGAAGATATCATTACACACTATAGTGTAACTTCGACAAAGCAAAGGATGAGCATGTAACGCTGAATAAGCTACAAGCGACATTCAAAGCCTTTGTAATCAAAACCAAAATTGAACAAACAAAAGACAGACCTTTCCAATTTTAGCAATTTCCAGAGAAGCTCTTTCAATGATGAAAATAACACCAGGTTTGGTGCTTTGATCAGTTGAAACAACCGTAATGCCAGCCAGTAAGTCTACAACTCTTTCAGCTGCCTCAGTGTCTGCTTCGGTGTGTTCTGTTCTCACTCTTTTTGCTGACTCCTCTTCCAAAGGCTCCTCTATTTCTTCCTTATCATAATTCTCTCCTTTCTTTTTCCTCTTTTCCCCTTTAACTTTGTACGGTCGCACCATTTCTTGTCAAACCTAGAAGTTGCTCACTACTTCAAGGAAGAGGCGGAGAGAAGGAAGAGGCGGCAGAGAGATCTTTGGATTTTGGAGGGTTTATGCTGATGCCTTAAGCTTCACCCGTATATAGTTTTCGGGCTTGGGACAAAGTTGCTAATGGTTGGCCATTTTCTACCCCAACTATTTATCCACGATTAAAAAAACTAGTCCCTCGTCATTTGTACAGTTACAAAAGCTTATTGTAAATTTAAGATAAATTATTATCAAATTTAAAGAGGTATCGTTCTTTTTTAAACGGATCAAAAAGAAAATAAATTCACGTAAACTGGAACAGAAGGAGTATTAGACTTTAGGGTCTGTTTGAAAAGTCACCCGATAATTAGAATTGGTGTAATTACTAGGGTATTAATTACAATGTCTAGTAATTACATAATATAATAATTAAAATGACCTATTTATTTGTCATAATGTGATTACAGTATAATTATATGCATATTGTTTGGTTGCACAAGTATAATTATATTGTTAGATTAAATTTTAAATGAAGTACTTATCAAAAATTAATAATAAATATATGCTTATAAATGAATTTTTATAAGAATAAATGATATTAGTTTTAGTATCTAAAATGCATATTTTTTCTTGAATATATATAATTAGTAATCATATATTTATAACTAATATTTTGTAAAAATAATTGATATATTTTTTCTAATTAATAATATTCAATTTAATTAATTATAAAACTAAAAATATATATTTCGTAAGAACATCACACAATGCAGGTTTGGTAAAATAAATTAATATTTGTAAATATAATATCATAACATTATTAATGTTTGACAAAAATAATTTATCGATTATAACTAAAAAATGAATAACATGCAATGTGAAATAGCAAGTCAATACTACTAAAACAAGTAAACTGGAATCACATTTCAAAATCTAAAAAAAAATAATTTAACATATGTCAAATTCCAACATAACAAAAAAAAAGGTTCCAATACAACTTAAGGTTAGAAAATATAATAAGTTTATAACCTCATTTTTTACTTTAATTTACATGTCAAGTTTGTTAATGACTCTTTTTTTTTTTGAGCAAACAGGAATAATATATATTAATAACTAGTTGTTGCGTACATAGCCTTCATAGTTTGTGTCATTAAGGACACTTTGGTTTCCTAAGCTTACTAGGATATTACAAGCATCATAAGATAAAGACTTAATACAAACATAGAGTTCATTCTTGTCACTTTCTACTAGAGAGTTTACATAGCATGGTGGTAATACAAAAATTTGCTTTCCTTTCTGCCTTGCCTTCTTTGCCAAGTGATGTGCAATCTTTAAGGTGTGCTGGAGGATCACCTTCTATTGGTGCATGAACAACCTGCATTTATCAATAATGTTATTATATAGCATGTTCCCTTGATGTAGTGAATGAATGACCTTGATCACGCCCAATGTATATCCTCTAAATAGGATTCTGCGGACGTTGCAAATAAAACCCAAGTATTAAGCCCA
>MU709398.1:3256-19726 GCA_026770625.1 Nicotiana glauca
TGATTTATTATAAATGGAGGATACTAGGAGATCCTCGGGATACTTGGAGATCCCTCGTGATTAAATGGAGGATACTAGGAGATCCTTGTGATACTTAGAGATCCCTCATGTATATGATGAGGATACCAGGAGATCCCCGATGATAAATAGCCTGTAGTGATTGTTCTTTTATTCATAGATTGTGTTTGTAATCTGTTTCCGCCTTACTTATTATTTTGCTAGACACTCGATATAGCATACTGTCTATTCATTTCATATTTATTTTTATGTTTATCTCAGTAGGGCCTCGACCTTCCTCGTCACTACCCAACCGAGGTTAGGCTTGGCACTTACTGAGTACCGCTATGGTGTACTCACGCCTCTTCTGCGCATGTTTTTAATGTGCAGATCCAGGTACTTCTGTGCAGGCGTACTGCTAGTAGCTGTCAGGGAGCGTATTGGGGACTTGAGGTATGCATCTGCTACGTCCACAGATCCACAAGGTCTCCTTCTCATTCTATCCATAGTTATTAGATGTTATTTCTATCCCTCTTTGTATTAGACTATTCTAGTGACCAGAGCAGTGTAAGATTTCTTATAGCCTTTGTTTCCCGTGGGTTTCCAGGTCTTGGAGGTTATTTCAGTATTTTGTATTAAAGTGTATGTGACAGGCGGCCAACTATACAGTTTCTTATGTCATTTGGTATTCTGTGATTATTTTTCGTAGAAATTGTTAATTCCGCAATATGTTAGGCTTAGCTAGTCGTGAAGACTAGGTGCCATCATGACAGGTTCATGATTGGTGAACAAGGGTCGTGACAAGTTGGTATCAGAGCTCTGGGTTCATAGGAGTCACGGGACACAGTCCGGTTTATTAGAGTCTCGCTGATCGGTACGGAGACGTCTGTACTTATCTACGGGAAGCTATGTAACTATTTAGGAAAAAAATCTTCACTTCATTGAATTATTCATCGTGCTATATTATCGACATCGACTCTAAACTTCTGTCTTCTATTCTCTCACAGATGGTGAGGACACGCACGACCTAGGACGATCAAGCACCCGCATTCCCTCCTGTAGCCGCTAGAGGCAGGGGCTGGGGCAGGGGTCAAGGACGTGCGCGTGGTGCAGCTAGAGCACCTGCGCGAGCTGCAACCGAGGTACCGCCAGCGGATCCAGCCAGGACACAGGCACCTGACACGCCCATAGCCACCACTACTCCAGCTGTTCAGGAGGTATTGGCACAGTTTATGAGCATGTATACTACACTGTCACAGGCCGAGTTGCTTCCCCTTCCTGCAGCCACGTCGCAGGCTGGGGGAGGAGCCCGGACTCCCGCAGCCCGCACTCCAGAGCAGAGGGTGCATATGGGACAGATTCCAGATATTATCCCTGTCCAGCCTGCAGTACCGGTTCAGCCCGGGGATGGGGCACCTGCTTCTAAGGATGAGCAGCATAGACTGGAGAGGTTCAAGAAGTATGACCCTCCTGTTTTCAGCAGACTATCTACGGATGATACTTTGGGTTTTTGGAGGATTGTCACCGCATCTTTCGACCATGGGCATTACTGCCTCGAGCGGGGTTTATTTTGCAGCTTTCCAGGTTCGGGGAGCCGCCTATGATTGGTGACGCATTTTTGAGTTAGACAGTCCGGACGAGGCTGCCTCCCTATCTTGGACTCAGTTTTCAGATATGTTTCAGAGGGAGTTTGTTCCTCACTGCCTCTGAGATGCATGGCGCGCGGAGTTTGAGCATTTGCGCCAGGGCCCTATGACTGTCTCTGAGTATGCCATCCATTATAATAGGTTGGCCAGACATGCACCGGCTTTTGTGGCTACTGTTCGTGAGAGGATTCACCGGTTTATTGAGGGCCTTATTCCGCACATCAGGTTTGGCATGGCTTGAGAGTTGGAGATGGATATACCCTACCAGCAGGTAGTGAGCATAGCCAGGAGGATAAAGGGCATGCACACCAGAGAGCGAGAGGAGAGAGAGGCCAAGAGGTCTCGAGAGTCGGTTCACTACTCTGGTACCCGTACATCAGCAGCAGGACGTCATGGTAGGGGCTATATGGGTCGCCCAGTTCACTCAGCTCTTCCTTCATCCAGCAATACTCCAGCTCCTCCCAGATCTCAGGAGCCTTATTATGCACCTCCAGTTTCTAGTGTGCCTCCTGCGTGGGGTACTTCCAGAGGTCAGTCTAGCAGGGGTGGACCTAGTCAGTCATAGGCACCGTGCCCTCCCAAAGATTGTTACGAGTGCGGGGATACCCACCATGTAGTGAGGGATTTCCCTAGGCTTGGGAGGAGTGCACCTCCACAGTATTCTCAGTCGCAGCGTACCCAGTGGGATTCTCAAGCTATCATTCCAATTCCAGCTGCCGCCCCACCTTCCCAGCCAGTCAGGGGCGGAGATCAGGGAGATAGAGGTCGCCCTCGAGGAAGGGGCCGGGCCAGATTTTATGCTATTACTGATCGTGCCGAGGCTGTCGCCTACGATTCTGTTATCACAAGTATTATATTGGTTAGTCACAGAGAGGCATCGTTTCTATTCAATCCAGGCTCTACTTATTCATATGTGTCCTCTTATTTTGCTTCGCATTTGGGTGTGCCTAGGGATTCTTTGAGTTCCCCCATTTATGTTTCTACTCCTGTGGGAGATTCTCTTGTTGTGGACCGCATGTATCGGTCATGTTTGGTTACTATTCGTGGTTTTGAGACCAGGGCTGATTTGTTATTACTTGGTATGGTTGACTTTGATATTATTCTGGGCATGGACTGGTTGTCGCCCCATCATGCTATTCTTGATTGTTACGCCAAGACCGTGACGCTGGCTATGCTAGTTATTCCACGTATTGAGTGGAGGGGTACCTTAGATCATACTCTCAGCAGGGTTATTTCTTTCCTTAAAGCTCAACGTATGGTTGAGAAGGGGTGTGCTGCTTATTTAGCTTATGTCAAAGATGTCAGTGTTGAAACCCCTTCTGTTGATTCAGTCGCAATGGTACGGGATTTTCCCAATGTGTTTCCAGCTGATCTTCCGAGCATGCCGCCCAATAGAGATATCAATTTTGGCATTGATCTGTTGCTGGGCACTCAGCCCATTTCCATTCCCCCGTATCGCATGGCTCCTCCTGAGTTGAAGGAGTTGAAGGATCAATTACAGGAATTGTTGGGTAAGGGTTTCATTCGACCTAGTGTTTCACTATGGGGAGCCCCTATTTTGTTTGTGAAGAAGAAGGACGGTTCTATGCGTATGTGCATTGATTATCGCCAGTTGAACAAAGTTACAGTGAAGAACCGATATCCTTTACCTCATATGGATGATCTGTTTGATCAGCTTCAGGACGCACATGTGTTTTCCAAGATTGATTTGCGCTCAGGTTACCATTAGTTGAAGATTCGGGATCCAGATATCCTGAAGACTGCTTTCAGGACTCGGTATGGTCATTACGAGTTCCTTGTTATGTCTTTTGGGCTGACTAATGCCCCGGCAGCTTTTATGCATTTGATGCACAGTGTATTCAGGCCATATCTTCATTCATTCGTGATTGTTTTTATTGATGATATTCTTGTATACTCCTGGAGTCGGGAAGATCATGAGCAACACCTGAGGGTAGTGCTTCAGACTCTGAGGGAGAAGAGATTGTATGCAACGTTCTCCAAATGTGAGTTCTGCCTGAGTTCTGTGGCATTAGTAGCCAACGTGGTGTCGAGTGAGGGCATTCGAGTGGATCCGAGAAAGGTGGAGGCCGTGCAGAGTTGGCCCAGGCCCTCCTCAGCTACTGAGATCTGCAGTTTCCTTGACTTGGCGGGTTATTACCGTCGCTTTGTGGAGGGTTTTTTTATCGATCGCGGCCCCTATGACTAGATTGACCCAGAAGGGTGCCCCATTTCAGTGGACAACGGAGTGTGAGGAGAGCTTTCAAAAGCTCAAGACAGCTTTGACTCCAGCCCCAATCTTGATGTCGCCTACAGGTTCGGGGTCCTATACAATTTATTGTGATGCCTCACGGGTTAGACTTGGAGCGGTATTGATGCAGGATGGTAGGGTGATTGCCTACGCGTCCCAACAGTTGAAGGTGCATGAAAAGAACTACCCTGTCCACGATCTTGAGTTAGCTGCCATTGTTCATGCCTTGAAGATCTGGCGTCATTATTTGTATAGGGTGCCTTGTGAGATCTACTCTGACCATCGGAGTTTGCAGCACTTTCTTAAGCAGAAGGACCTGAATATGCGTCAGAGGAGATGGTTAGATTTGTTAAAGGATTATGATATTACCATTCTTTATCACCCGGGCAAGGCCAATGTGGTCACCGATGCCTTGAGTCGCCGGGCGGAGAGTTTGGGGAGTTTGTCATATCTACCAGCCTCAGAGAGACCTATGGTGATGGATGTTTAGGCTTTATCCAGGCACTTCATGAGATTGGACCTTTCAGAGCCCAATCGAATTCTAGTCTATGTGGTTTCTCGGTCTTCCCTATTTGATCCCATCAGGGAGCGGCAGTTTGATGACCTTCATTTGCTTGTCCTTCAGGACAGAGTTCGTCATGGTGATGCCAGAGATGTTACCATCGGGGATGATGGAGTGTTGAGGATGCAAGGCCGGATTTGTGTGCCCAATGTAGATGATCTTCGAGAGTTGATTCTAGCTGAGGCTCATAGCTCGCGGTATTCCATCCATCCGGGTGCCGCGAAGATGTATCAGGACTTGAGGCAGCACTACTGGTGAAGGCGGATGAAGAAGGATATAGTTGACTACGTGTTTAGATGCCTCAACTGCCAGCAGATGAAGTATGAGCACCAGCGTCCGGGTGGTTTGCTACGGCAGATTGAGATCCCAGAGTGGAAGTGGGAGTGTATCACAATGGACTTCGTATCTGGACTCCCACGGACCGTGAGGAAGTTTGATTCTATTTGGGTCATTGTGGACCGGCTGACCAAGTCCGCTCATTTCATACCTGTGTGTACCACTTATTCATCGGAGCGGTTAGCAGAGATCTATATCAGGGAGATTGTCCGGTTACATGGTATTCTAGTTTCTATCATCTCAGACAGAGGTACTCAGTTTACATCGCGGTTCTGGAGAGCCGTGCAGTAGGAGTTAGGCACTCGAGTGGAGTTGAGCACGGCATTCCACCCCCAGATGGATAGACAGTCCGAGCGCACTATTTAAATTTTAGAGGATATGCTCTATGCGTGCGTGATTGAGTTTGGAGGGTCATGGGACCATTTCCTGCCACTGGCGGAGTTTGCTTATGACAACAGCTATCAGTCCAGCATTCAGATGGCGCCGTATGAGGCCTTATATGGTAGAGATGTAGATCTCCAGTGGGTTGGTTTGAGCCGGGTAAGGCTAGGTTATTGGGCACAAAGATGGTTCGGGATGCGATGAAGAAGGTTAAAGTGATTCAGGACAGACTCCGTGCAGCCCAGTCCAGACAGAAGGGTTATGCGGATAAGAAGGTTCGTGATGTGGCATATATGGTTGGCGAGCGGGTTCTGCTTCGGTTCTCGCCTATGAAGGGCGTCATGAGATTTGGAAAGAAAGGGAAGCTGAGTCCGAGATTTATTGGGCCTTTTGAGATCTTGAGGCGAGTTGGGGAGGTTGCTTATGAGCTTGCCTTACCTCCCAGCCTAGCCGGAGTTCATCCGGTATTTCATGTTTCGATGCTCCGGAGATATCCTGGTGACCCGTCACACGTATTGGATTTCCGTTCAGTCCAGCTGGACAAGGATCTATCTTATGTTGAGGAGCCAGTGGCCATTTTGGACAGGCAGATCAGAAAGTTGAGGTCAAAGAACATCGCTTCAGTGAGAGTCTAGTGGCGGGGTCAATCGGCCGAGGAGGCAACTTGGGAGACCGAGCAGGATATGCACAGCCAGTACCCTCATCTTTTTGCTACTTCAGGTCTGTTCTTTATGCTCGTTCAAGGACGAATGAATGTTTAAATGTAGGAGGATGTGACGACCCGACCGGTCATTTTATCAATTTACACCCTGATCCCCCATTAACTGCTTTTCCTAAGTTCATATATGCTATTTTGGTTTGCCGAGACGTTCGGTATTAGGATTCGGAGTGTTTTGAGACACTTAGTCCCTTAATAAGAGCTTAAGAGTTGAAAAATGGTCTTTATTCGGAACACTGTGAAGACGACCTCAGAATGGGAATCCGATGGTTCCGTTAGCTCCGTTAGGAGACTTCGGGGTTGGGAGCATGTTTGGAATGTTACTTGGAGCTCCCTAGCTCATTTAGGCTTGAAATGCCGAAGTTTGAATTTTTGGAGTTTTCGGTCCGATAGTGAATTTTTTATCCGAGGGTCGGAATGGGATTCCGGAAGTTGCTGAAGCACCGTCATGTCATTTGGGATGTGCGTGCAAAGTTTCAGATCAATCGGATGAGGGTTGATTAGGTTTTGAATCGAAAGCCTGTATTGGATGAACTTGAAGTTCTTAGGCTTGAATCTTTGATCTAATCGAGGTTTCGGCGTTGTTTTAGGTGTTTTAAGGATTGGTATAAGTTTGAATAAGGTAAAAGGTCATGTCTGTGCTTTTGGTTGAGGTCCCGGGGGCCTCGGGATGAATTCGGGTGGTTAAACGGAGATTTCGGAGGTTGTTGCATTGTTATGTTCAGCTGCTTCTGTTATTTCCGCATCTGCGGAAAAGGAGCCGCATAAGCGATTCAGCAGATGCGGCATTGTGGTCGCATAAGCGGTCAGTGAAGGGATAGGGTTGGACCGCAGAAGCGGAAGGAAGCCCGCAAAAGCGGTAACCGCATAAGCGGTCCTAGATCGCACAAGCGGTCCTTGGGGACTTTAGTTAAACCGCAAATGCGGTTGATTTTCTATACAAGTGGGACCGCAAAAGTGAAAATCACTGTTATGATAAGGGTTATCCGAGGCTTAATTTCAAAAGTTGAAAAATTATTGGGAGCTCGGGAGAAGGCGATTTGGAGTGGGAATTGAAGAGAAAATCACGGGGTAACGTTCCTATCATCCTTTCTAGCTATAATCCATCATTTAGTGGTTAAATCCATCTTTTAAATTCGAATTTAGAATCAAAAATGGAAGAATTTGGGTGAAAGTTTATTAATTAAACTCTTGGGTTTTGAGGGGGCATTTGACCTTCGATTTGCGAGATTCTTATATTGTTGGACTCGTGAGAATACGAAGTTTCTGAAAATGTGAAAATTATTCGACTTCGAGACGTTGGCCTGAGGGGCATTTTGGTCATTTTACCTATTTTCGCGCCTTAGCTTTAATCTTAATAGTGAAATTGGTTACTTGCGATGTTATTTACAATATGTAATTGGTTTTAATATATTTGGGCCACTCGGAGTCGGATACTCGTGGCAAGGGCATCGTTTCATAGTATTTCTGCACCGGTTCGAGGTAAGTGGCTTGTCTAACTTTGTGGGGGGGACCTCTCCCCTTAGGATATCTTGACGGTTGTTTTAAATGCCTTGTGCACGAGGTGACGAGCGTGCACTTGTGCTAATTGTTGAAACTTCACTTTACTTGACTTATTTAGACTGTGCTTCTTCACGTATTTAACTGATATAGATGCAAATTTCACTTGTTTTAGCTTAGGGAAAGCATGTTGGTTAGCTTACTTGCTCTATTTGACTAAATTGCAATATCTGTTCTTCGTAAAGCAAGCTAGACTCTAGATTCTATCTGTTGTCTTTACTTAGCATTTGTACAATATTGAATTGATGTGATGTGTTTAAGATTGGGTCTACGGGACGGCATCCCGGGAGTTCCCCTGTACGTATTATGTTCTAAGATTGGGAGTGTGGGATACTAAGAGATCTCCGGCACATGATTGATTATAAATGGAGAATAATAGGAGATCCTCGGGATACTTGGAGATCCCACGTGATTAAATGGAGGATACTAGGAGATCCTCGAGATACTTGGAGATCCCTCGTATATATGATGAGGATACCAGGAGATCCTCGGGATACCAGGAGATCCCCGATGATAAATAGCCTGTAGTGATTGTTCTTTTATTCATAGATTGTGTTTGCAATCTGTTTCCGTCTTACTTATTATTTTGCTAGACACTCGATATACACTGTACGCATACTGTCTATTCATTTCATATTTATTTTTATGTTTATCTCAGCAGGGCCTCGACCTTCCTCGTCACTACCCAACCAAGGTTAGGCTTGGCACTTACTGAATAACGATGTGGTGTACTCACGCCTCTTGTGTGCATGTTTTTCATGTGCATATCCAGGTACTTCTGAGCAGGCATGCCGCCAGTAGCTTTCGGGGAGTGTATTGGGGACTTGAGCTACGTCCGCAGATCCGCAAAGTCTCCTTCTCATTCTATCCATAGTTATTAGATGTTATTTCTATCCCTCTTTGTATTAGACTATTCTTGTGACTAGAGCAGTGTAAGATTTCTTATAGCCTGTGTTGCCCATGGGTTTTCGGGTCTTGGAGGTTATTTTAGTATTTTGTATTGAAGTGTATGTGCCAGGCGGCAAACCTATATATTTTCTTATGTCATTTGGTATTCTGTGATTATTTGTCATAGAAATTGTTAATTCCGCAATATGTTAGGCTTACCTAGTCGTGAAGACTAGGCATCGTCATGACAGGTTCACGATTGGTGAACTAGGGTCGTGCCAGATCATCAACCGGGTATGGTGGCGGTACCACCCAGCATACAGCTGAATAGAGGCCTACTGGAAATCTGTAGGTGGTAGCGGGATGCCCTCCGCTCGGTCCTCCCAATAAGCTATTGTCACGACCCAATTTTCAAACTCGATCGTGATGGCGTGTGAAGACAAGACCAGCCAACTAACCCAAATCGTCTCTTTAATAGTTATTAAACATAAATGAATAGATAAATACAGCTTATCGACAATAATAACCATTATTTACAACCTAACAGACCCGACCGGGGCGTCACAAGTCACGAGCATCTAAAGAAAACCTGGACACAACTATAGGGCCAAAAATATACAAGAAATAAATTCCATAATTCTAAAGACAATGTCCGGTGCCGCAAACGCTGGCGGTCACCTTGCTCAGCTTCAATAGCAATACCTTCAATCAGCTAATAACCCTCTACTGGGTGAACAATACCTGCAACTTCACGCGAGGTGCAGGGAGTAAAGTGAGTACTCCAACTCAGTGAGTAATCAGAGTAAATAATAACTGAGCGGCAAGAAATCACATAAGAGCACTCCATCATGCTATATAGGACAGTACAACCCTTTAAGAAAAATAGTAAAACCTTGAAAATCCTTTAGAAATATCCGGTTAAGTTAAAAACCACTTTTAAAAATATCCTTTTCCAACAGTCAAGCATATGAATGCGATATTAGATAGTGCAAGTCAGCACATAAGCCAGCCCCTCGGGCACAACACTCCACCAACAAATAACACCAGGGTATCTGGTAAACAGTGCAAGAAGTAGCATGGATGCCAATGAAATGAGAGTGTTGAATGTCATGACACGTAGTACAAATAGGAACCAATGCATGAATGCAATGCAATGCATATGACCGCTCCAGTGCGCAGCCCGATCCATTTGGGTACCCGCGCTCAATGTGGGGGTTCAGACTCCGGAGGGGCTCCTACAACCCAAGCGCAATATCAATATCACACCGCTGTGGCATGCAGCCCGATCTATCCTCAGTCCAGAAATGCACATATAACACTGTTGCGATGCGCATCCCGATCCATGCTCAGTCTAGAAATGCACATAAGCCACTTGGGCAATATTCAAATAACAGTTCTCAGCTCAAAACGTCAAAATTATGTTATTTAAGTTTTCAAATCATGAAAGTTGGCCGAATTTGCAAAACAGTATCAAAACCCTGGACCGAGATCAAATAACATGCAAAGTAATGCAAAATCAGTGATATCAATCCCCGAGGGATTCAAATAATCGGCACGAAGCCCAAAACATGGCAATCAACATAAATTATGATGATAAAAAGTAGTTCAGTCAAATACGCGGTAAAAATAAACAACCGGGACGGATCAAGTCACAATCCCCAATGGTGCTCTACCCCACGCTCACATCCGACGTGCAAGTCATCTCAATACAGCACTATGATGTGCAAATCAGGGGTTTCAAACCCTCAGGATATCATTTACAAGCATTACTCACCTCGAACTAGCGAAATCTCTAGCCCGCGATGCGTTTGCCTCTCAAACCGGCCTCCACGCGCGTCAAATCTAACCAAAATCAGAGCGAATACATCACAATATGTCAATGGGACGATACCCAATCGAATACAATCAAAAAATAGCAACAAATCTCGAAACTAGAAAAACCCGAGCCCCGGTCACACTTCTCTAAAAATTACAAATTTCACCTCACTAGATTCCTCGTCTCGTCACGAGTCCATACATATCAAATTTACCAGAATCAGGGTTCAAATGCCCCCTCAAATCCCTAAATTTTTATTTCATAAACCAAGCCCTAGTTCTTCCAATTTTAGGCTTAATTTCCATGAATTTATAGATAGTTTTCACAATAAGAACAAGTTTTAAGTTCAAAAATCTTTCCTCCAATCGATTCTCCTTGAATTCCTCTTCATTTTCCTTCAAAGAGATCTCAAAAAGTCCAAAAATGGAGGAAAAATGACCCAAAATCGCAGATGAAATATTTTTAACATTCTGTCCGGGTACTGTAGCTAACACTATGCGATCGCATTAGAGCTCCTACGATCGCATAGAACAAAATTCCCTGGCACTGTAGCTAACCCTATGCGATTGCATAGAATAAAATTGTAGCTCCAAATTTAACCCTATGCGATCGCACACCAACTCATGCGATCCCATCGAACAATTTTCTACTAAAAATTCCGTATCAAATTTACACTTTGCGATCGCATGAATCCCTATGAGATCGCATAGAACATCCAAACAACCCCTCGAAATCCTTCTATGCGATCGCATCCCCTCTCCTGCGATCGCATAGAGCAAAATCCTGTAGCACTGACCTGCAATTTTCTGCAGCAGCCAAAGTCCAAAAAACCTACCGTTAGCCATCAGAAATAACCCCGAGGCCCCTGGGACCTCAACCAAAAATACCAACACCTCCTAAAACATCATACAAACTTGTTCCAATCATCAAAACGCCTCAAACAACGCCAAAACCATCAAATCACATCGAATTCAAGCCTAAGTTTTTCCAAATACTTCCGAAACACGCATTCGATCAAAAACCCAACCAAACGACGTCCGAATGACCTGAAATTTTGCACACACATCACAAATCACATATCGAAGCTACAACAACTTTGGGATTCCATTCCGACCCTCGGATCAAAATCTCACCAATCAACCGGAAATCGCCAAAATACTAACTTCGCCAATTCAAGCCTAATTCTACATCGGACCTCCCAAATCAATTCCGATCGCATTCCTAAGTCACAAATCACCTCCCGGAGCTAACCGAATCACCAGAAATCCCATCCGAGCCCTATAACTCATAAGTCAACATCCGGTTGAGTTTTCCAACTTAAGCCTTTCTTAAAGAGACTAATTATCTCATTTCTTATCAAAACCAATCCAAATCAACTCTAACACACCACATACCGATAACGAAACATGAAGAAGCATAAAATGGGAGAAATAGAGTAGTAACACATGAGACGACGGGTCGGGTCATCCCATCCTCCCCAACTTAAACAAATGCTCGTCCTCGAGCGCACCCAGAGTCGTACTAGAAGCAACCCAATAGCTGAATGACCTTACCAAACATATACACGGGGTGATCCCTCGTCACCCTATCTCGCATAGGTCCGATAACACAATATAGCTAAAATTTCACGGTCCATCTAAACCATAAATCATAGGACCGCATTGCACTTTCCGAAATCATACACAAGATCAGAACCTCACATCTATACTCATTATGAGTCTCAACCAGCTGTAATAACCTATACCTGCAACCTCCATGAAATCACATGATATACCACATAATCCAAGCACTCGAAACGATAACTTCTATTCACAGTAGTTACCCACAACAACCAAATACCGACAGAAAACCTCTTATTTAGCTAAAGTCTTATTCCATCACTTTCATATACAGCCAACGATAAATAAAAGATGTAATAAACCATAACCATTCCTCAGGTCACCCATACATGAAGCCAATTCCTTGTTGTCTAATACCACAACAGATTTCCGGACCAAACCTCGATATTAACCCTCTAACAAGCTGAAATTACATCTGTTCGCATTCACTAATGACTCCAACGATCACCTAAAATTCAACACACCACCCTGGTGATACGACAGCTCAATATAGGCCTAGGCCAGAACTTGCATAATGGACCCACCATTAAGGAACGGTCTGAACATACTCAAATCAGGACAAATGACTCTAACAGAAGAGTTGTACCTCAAGCTCATCAAAATCGTTACAACACAAAGCTGAGACCCCATCTCACATCATAGAAATAGAGTACCTGAATCCTCCTCAAAAGGTCATAACTTCCCGTGGCCTTGCCACAACGCGCTATCCTATCCAAACACTATTACATATGAAGAACCGCAAGTCACCATGCTCAAAATAGGCAGCCACGCACAAATTGATGTCTGAAACCAAGCAATCCAGTACACCCATGGTGAAACAAATAAAATGCGACACGCAACCCTATCGGCCAAACCCAATACTCCATATACCGAGAAATACTCAATTACTCTTCCCGCTCGACTTCCTTTATGAATCCTTAATATGACCGCACCACCTGGGCCCAAATCCAACAAATCATAATGTCTCACATCATAGAAATAGAGTACCTGAATCCTCCTCAAAAGGTCATAACTTCACGTGGCCTTGCCACAACGCGCTATCCTATCCAAACACTGTTACATATGAAGAACCTCAAGTCACCATGCTCAAAATAGACAGCCACGCACAAATTGATGTCTGAAACCAAGCAATCCAGTACACCCATGGTGAAACAAATAAAATGCGACACGCAACCCTATCGGCCAAAACCAATACTCCATATACCGAGCAATACTCAATTACTCTTCCCGCTCGACTTCCTTTATGAATCCTTAATATAACCGCACCACATGGGCCCAAATCCAACAAATCATAATGTCTCACATCATAGAAAAGCAACTCACAGATCTCCTTAGATCACAAACAAGCTTAATACGACCGGATCAGCCTATCCCTCAACAATACAACTCGGGACTAACCAAGATAACTCAAGCTAAATTCGTAGCCACATTGGCCTGCCAACGAACTCAATAACAGGAAGCCTGAAGCTTCTCCTCCCACTACTATAACTCCTGCCGGAGTCGTACGATACGGTGCCCGGGGCCAAATAAATACCGAAATCCACAACCTCACCCGGTGACATGCCCGGCCACAAGAAACGCATTCGAAAAAGTCCCTCAATACCGGAACTAAATCAATGGTAGAAATCTCTGCATTGAAATCCGCCACGAAGTCCTAATTAAGAAAAGCAATCCTTCCCAGCCGTCCGCTGGTCTTTGGTATACAACCACTCTGCTAGAATATAATCCGATGCACTTCGCCATGCAACCTGTGGCATTTTCCGACATAACCCATAGCACAATATTCTAGAATAACCCAACACTGAGACAACCAGTCTACATCCCAATATCATATCCAAATTCTAATATACCAGGCAAAGAAAGATCCACTCGGGCTTCCAAATCCCACTAGCCACTAACGGTACCAATACACACGATCCATAACCACTACACAGTCTGAACCTGAGAACTCCCAGTCTCCAACTCCATATAGCACATGAATCACTGTACCAGATCCCAAATTCCACAGTATGTATACATATTACACCTCGAGTACCCAATCATTCCACGAAAGATATTCTAAAATTTCTCCTGTGCCATCAAATAAACTCAAATATCAGTAGTCGATTTAGCAAGAAAGTGCTGCAATACTACTGAAGTATCATCAGTTTAATCATATTACCCTTCTTCCGAGATATATACTCTCGTCAAATCACTCCCATTCAGCAATACCCTTTCCTTGATTACCTGAGGCTACCCGTTGCCTCAGAATTTTATGAACTTCTTTTCAGAACTGAACTGTAACTCATCTAGCCAAGACCTTTCATCAATCCCATCTAGAAGAAGAATCATTACACGCTCCATGCTTCGCATACCCATAGAAAATGTATTCATCTGCAAAACACGGTAAAGCTCAACAAGAGCTCTCTCCCTGTTCCATTTGCACAGGCTAAACTGCCAGGACTAAATCCTTCTACCAAACCAAGCTAAGCAAGCTGCCAAAACTCAAGAGCATTGCTGCAATATGCCTGTAAGGCTCATTAACTCGAACATATACGAAGAATTAATCATACCCTTACCATACCGACTCAGCCTACTATCAAGCTATTCCATCTATTTAATTTTCTTTCTGATTCATGATCAAATTGATATTCCCTCTTGTTGTAGCACCACAATGCCTCAACCCAGGTTTACCACATGAGACTCGGACATAAGACCCACAAGCCACTGAATACTCTCTCAAATATTCCCAGGAACACCACATTCCCAAAATAATCTACTAGGAAGAACTTCCTGTGAAGCCAACTCCGTTACCATTATTTTCCTGATACTGATGCATATAATCCCATAATTAACATAAAAATACCACAAGTCTTGACATTTTCCAATGAAAACACAGTCTCCAACCACATATACAACCTTAAAAGCACCTGATCGTTACATGTAAAATCTTGAACACATTAGAATCATTCTCGAAAGTCATTCACTCTTATTCAAACTGCAAATTACCTGAATCAATGAACAGAACCACTCTTGCCTTATTAGCACTCTGACACCACAGGATATGATCTCATTCCAATACAAACAAACATCTTCCTTCTCTATACACTGAGCATTCTTTATCATCAACAACTCAAGACATCCTATTATTTTCACACATCTACGAAGCACCATATAACCTTTGTCAAAAATTTTCTTCACTCGTGCCATCCTCGGCTTAATTTCTGCAACCAGAACTGATCCGCCAGAATACCTCGAAAAGGAAACAACATAGCACATAATCGTACAATCAACTAATCAACAGAAACCTCCCCAACTTGGCTCGAAGCCATATATCAGGACACACACTATAACCCATAATACTTTTACTCTAATGATTCCACAATATCATAGTGAGATTAATCTCAAATCGTCTACAAGTTTGTGAAAACACCGATCATCTAGTACCGTAATCATCTACAAATATCGCATTCATCCCCACATCAGTTGAGTCCACTCTCTTAAGCGACCCAAATTTTCAAATTTCAACTTGTACCCTTCAATTACACATGAGATATTCTAACATACACATAAGGATCATACCACTTAAGAACACTCTGCAGGAGATATCCCACCTGCTTCGCCTCAATTTAGTATTTCAGTATGCCTTCCACCATCATATATGTTACACATTCATTTAGTCTTCCTGGTTCTGAACTCATTCCGCCACATGTAATGCACTTCACTCCCCAACTAGGAGACACAAAAATATTCATCATGCGCCCATAACTCGGGGCTACACAACAGATGACAATAGGAATCGAATAATTATCAGTCATCTATTATCCATCAGACTTCTTCGCCACTACCAAGTCATATAAATACACCTCGCAGCACTAATATACTCATCACATGGATATCCAACCACCATTCGGCTAATAATGACAATACCGAACATATAAGTTCAAAACATTTGCTCACACAATCAGCACCTCGGTGCTCAAGCCATAGACAAAGATCCGGCCTCAAGTCCTCCAGACTGGCCCAATATACTCACGAAGATCACATCTCGCCCCTTGATCGAGGAATCACAACACATCAAGGCACATGTACTATTGAGCGCTCATGTGCACATACAGACATGTGGAAAGGATTTCAAGAATTATATCTCAAGCTGAATCAAGTACGCACGATAAGAATTCCAAGAATGGGAGGTTTTTCTAAAGGTTCTGCAGCCTCTCGAGGAGGAATACAGGTGTCCCCGTACCGCTCCGCGAGACTTTACTAAACTTGCTCATGACTCATGAGACCTAGTAACCTAGGCTCTGATACCAACTTTTCACGACCCAATTCCAAACCAGGTCGTGATGGCGCCTCGTGTGAAGACAAAGCCAGCCAACTAACCCAAATCATCTCTTTAACAGTTATTAAACATAAATGAATAGATAAAACAACTTAACGACAATAATAACCATTATTTACAACCTAACAAACCCGACCGGGGTGTCAAAAGTCACGAGCATCTAAAGAAAACCTGGACACAACTACAGGGCCAATAATATACAAGAAAGAAATTCCAAAATTCTAAATACAACATCCGGTGCCGCGAACGCTGGCGGTCACCTTGCTCAGCTTCAATAGTAATACCTTCAATGAGCTAATAACACGCTACCGGGTGAACAATACCTGCAACTGCACGCGAGGTGCAAGGAGTAAAGTGAGTACTCCAACTCAGTGAGTA
>MU709400.1:9152-46414 GCA_026770625.1 Nicotiana glauca
GTTTTAATCCCTTTCCCTCTATTCCCTTTGTATGTGAGTATTGTCCTGGGTTATAGCAGCACTATGAATTGCTGTCTGTGATCCAGAACTACACTCTTCTGAGTCTTTACTCGATTTCTTTCCCATTCCCTTTCCCCCAATATGCTGAGCTCTAATTTAGGTCTGTTGGTGTACTGATCACCATTCAGACCTGAGTTTGACTCTATAAGAGTCTGCTCTTATTTGTTTGAATCTGAGCAAGAGGTTAGGTGTGTGCCAGTCTATGCCATGGCTGGGTATGACCACCTCCTGCTAAGGTTCCTCCCTCACTTTACACTTACTCCTAGCTCTTAAGTTCTACTCCCCTCTGGTAAGCCAAGCTTAGGGACCCTAGAGCTCCTTCTGAACTTGGATGCCTAAGGGCTGGTAATTCCACACATTGCACTACTCCGTTACAACATTCACTCTTTAGGGTGTAAGCATTGCCTAGGCTCTTGAAGCTCCTTGGAACTTTGAAACAATCTAAGAGAAGGCCTTGGAATCTGGAACCCGAATTTGGTAAAACACATGTATTGGATATCAAGATTGCATTAGACAGTTTGGATCCAGCTGTGGGCTATGATGTATTTTATTTTTACTTTTGGCTCTGTAACTTTGTAATAAAAACTTAGGGAATATAGTAGTAAAGGGTATGGGAGGGGTTTTTAGTTGTTTGCATGTTAAAGGGTAGAAATCATGCTTATAGGATTTTAATACTTTAAATCACCTAGAAATTATGCCTATAGGATTTACTCCATTGAATCGCCTAGATATCATACCTATAGAACTTTTAATACTTTAAATCGCCTAGATATCATGCCTATAGGACTTTTAATACTTTAAATCACCTAGAAATCATGCCTATAGGATTTAATACTTTGAATCGCCTAGATATCATGCCTATAGGACTTTTACTACTTTGAATCACTTAGATATCATGTCTATAGGCTTTTAACGTTTGAATCACCTAGAGATCATGTCCATAGGCTTGCATTTTTCTTCATTCAAGCATATAGAAATCATGCTTATAGAATTGCATAAAAAAAAGGCAAACCATAGGATAACACAACTTTCGTCTACCTGAAACGGTAAAAATAGCATTGAGCAAATAAAGAAACCGAAGTAGACATCCTGCCTATAGGATCTCAAGCTCGCTCGAGTTATAAGCATGTAATCTGGTAACTATTTCAATGTTTTTCAATAGATTCGTTCAAACCTGTCTGCGACTTAATAAGCACGCGTTCCTAAAATCATTTTTCCAATTCTCTGTCTGAAAGTTTTTTATTTCTTGAAGTTACTTTCAAAACAACTTTCAAACTCTCGCCTCCTTTTTACAAACACTTTACTTTTGAAACATTTCTTTAAACAGTTCCAACTACTTTCCAAAAACCTTTCTGAACTTCTGTAGATTTCTGCTTCTTTCGAAACGTGTCTATGTTAGTCCTTAATTAATAATCCGGTAAAATACTCCAGATCCTAACAATTGGATCTAAGTTGCCTAATGTAGACCTTTTATCTAATTCTATGTGTTAAACTGATCCGTCCGCCGCTTAATTTTAATTTAAGACCAAACCAGTATATGCAAGACATGCTAAACTATATGTTGTCTGTTTAAAGGGGTTTCTTTGAGCCTTGGTTTGTCTTATTGTTCTTTCCCCTACTTGGTATCTGTTTTGAATGACGAATTAGACTTTTATCCTTTGAAACTCCATGCAAAGCCCCCATCCCTTTCTTCCCCTTTTAGGATTAGAGGTCCTAACACCCCAGGACTGATAGGTTGGGGCGGGTACTAGCATGTAATAAGTAAAATGAGACTAATCGCGTTTAATACCTTAACGGGGTGGGAAGGGTAGAATATGGATATGCTGACTGGTGCGCTAATATCTTGTGTGAGAATGATTGCTGGGTATTGCACCAAAGTGATCCATATTATGTTTAACCTTAGGACCCCTTTCTTCTTCTTTAATGTTCTATCTTAGATTAATGTTTTCAGCCAAAACTCCTCTTTTCAAAACAATTTGTGTGTTTCTTCTTTCAAAAATTTTCAACTTGCTATGTTTCCTATGTGCAAACTTTGCTTGTTCACGCCTACTCTTAAAGTCACAATTAATCACGGCCGGGAACCACACTAGTGGATCTTGAGGGGTGCCTAACACCTTCCCCTCGAGATAATCTCAAGCCCTTACCCGAACTCTGCTTTTCTTTCAAAATCTTCTTCTTTTCTTTAAAAGTATCCTAATGCACTATAATCATTAGGTGGCGACTCTCCAAAATCCATAACCCAAATTTCCCGAAAGGGGATAAAAGAGTCATTCCACCCATAATGTCGAAACCCGCTTTTTACCCATAGAAAAATGGGGGCGTCGACATATAAAATTTGACCAAACAATGTTAGCAAATGGATTTAAAATCAACGAGTGTGATAAATGTGTTTATATTAAAAATACTCCAGGTCATGAAGTCATTGTTTGTTTATATGTTGATGACATGTTGATAATAAGAAAAAGTATGACAGATATAAATGCTGCAAAGCGCATGTTGGCTAGCAAATTCGACATGAAAGACTTAGGAGTTGTTGATGTGATCTTAGGAATCAGAATTCGCAAGAATCCGCAAGGTCTAGCATTATCACAGTCTCACTACATTGAAAAGGTACTTGACTAGTTCAAGTAGGATTTAAAAATTGCCAAGACTCCAATTGACGTGAGTTATGCACTTTAAAAGAATGAAGGTGAAAGTGACTCACAACTGGACTATGCAAGAGTATTAGGAAGTTTGATGTATATCATGAATTGTACGTGACCAGATATAGCATGTGCTATTAGCAAACTGAGTCGGTTTACAAGTAATCCCAATCAAATACATTGGATGGCAATGAAACGAGTTTTGGGATATCTGAAACATACCCAAAATTATGCTTTGCATTATAACAAATATCCTTACGTGATCGAGGGATATAGTGATGCAAATTGGATCACCGGATCATCTGAAGTTAAATCCACGAGTGGATATGTTTTCACAATTGGGGGTAGAGCAGTGTCTTGGAAATCATCCAAACAAACGTGCATCGCCCGTTCTACAATGGAATCTAAATTCATAGCTTTAGATAAGGCCGGTGAGGAAGCTGAATGGCTCTAGAATTTCTTGGAAGATATTCCATTTTAGCCCAAACATTTGGCACCTATATGTATACATTGTGATAGTCAAGAGGCAATGGGTAGGGTAGGGAAGGTTATGTATAACGGAAAATCTCATCATATCCGACGGAGACACAATACCATTAGACAACTACTCTCTAGTGGTGTTATCACAATTGACTACGTAAATTCAAGAGATAACGTGTCGGATCCACTTATAAAAGGCCTATCTAGAGAGGCAGTTGAAAGATCATCAAAGGGAATGGGGTTAAAGGCCTAGGACAAGTCATCATGGCGGTAACTCTACCTAGAAGACTGGAGATCCCAAGAGCTAGGTTCAAAGAGATCAAACAAAGTTATGAATGACGGTTCAACATTGTCAACTAACTCAACCCATTCTCGTGATGAAGACAATGTTCAAAAATGAGGTAAAGCATTAAGGCTTTTTTTATAAGTCAATAAAGCTGAAAGCTTTTTAATGATTTTCTAAGTCTGGCGGGATATGACCAGATATTGTGTCTTTAGGATTACACATTTGGGAATCACCTATGTGAGTGTGAAGTGTAAGCTGCTTCAAGGAGAATGAAAGTAAAGGCCCATTCTCTAAGAACTCATGAAATCAGACGGTGTTTATGGCTGAAACGAACACAACTATGAGAACCATAGATGGTTAAGGATTGATTGGGTGACTTATGTTTTCTAGGTATATAACAAAGCTCGACAGTTCAAAGAAATCAAATCTACCAATTGACCGAGTATATCCGATATAAGTTCACTACGGAAAGTTCAAAGGGAAACCTACTTATCCAGAGGCAATCAATTCTTGCTTGTAAAACACATACATGTCCGTGCATTCCTTTAAGTTTATAGCCATTCCCCATTCATATGGGGATTGTTGGGTTTGTTATTTAATAAATAATAACAAAAGAGGTGTGAATGTAAAATGGTGGGAAAAGAAATGGAGGGATGACCAGCGACCCGGTTCGGTCTAGCCCGTTTTTCTTTCCCGGATTAATTTAAATTCGTTTTAAATTTCCCGCAAAAATTTCCAACAGCCATGACTGTTCTGAAAGGTTGCAAACCTCTTCAGAGGGTCACACATGTTCCAACAACCATGACTATTCTGAAAGATTGCAAACCTCTTCAGAGGGTCACACCTGTTCCAACAACCATGACTGTTCTGAAAGGTTGCAAACCTCTTCAGAGGGTCACACCTATTCCAATAGTCATGACTATTCTGAAAGATTGCAAACCTCTTCAGAAACATCACCAAGTTGGCTATAAATAGACGTTCAAATCCCAGAATATTTACTTACTAAATTTTCTGAATCTTCTTCTTCTTCTTCTGCATAAAATATTTCAGTGTGTTTTACGACCATCGAGTGGTTCGCCGATCACCAGAGTTTTAGGTACCGATACACTGGTGAGTTAAATCGTTCTATCCTAGGAGGATATAATCCACAACCTCGGGTACTTGAGGGAAATAATTTCCTTAAGGACACACTGTGTACTCAGTGGGCTCGATTTGTTCCTACATTATTTTTCAAAATTTATTTTTGAAGAATTTTGCTGTTTTCGAAATTTTATTTTATACTAACTTTCTGTTTTTGTTTTCAGAAAGATTATTATTTAATTTATTTACAGCAATACAGATTTATAACAACGTATTCTATCGAATTATGCTAGCTGGCACTAATTCACATCTCACTATGATCGCACCAAGGTTTCGTTATTTCTAATCTCGCCTTTAAACCATCCTTATTGAACTCTCAAATATTAGGAGTGGTGTTGTTCGATAATTACCTAAATACGCTCTCTCTCAAGTAGTACACACTAAATAGGCATAGTCAATTGAGGGCCCTTCAACCAACAACAATAATAATATAGTTGAACAAGTAGAGAAAAGTAAATGGCAAATATATATTAAACGCAGTGGAAAAATCATCCTTCAATAGGTTCCATCAAATCATAGATTAGAAAGTTTAGCTACTCATAATCATACCAACAGTCATGATAATAATTGAAAGCATTAAAATACAGATTAAAGAAGAATGGAAGAGAAAACTCTTGTGATTTGTTGCTTCTCAGTGTTTCCGTAGCCCTTTTTCTCTCCAAAAAATGTCTAACCCCTAAGAAATAGGTTTAGAACCCCTTTTATACATGTTGGGTCATGTAGGGTTGAAAACTACTGAGTTCTAGCTAAAATAGGACGAATTCTGCCTTAGCTGTCTCACTTGGTGCCTAGCGCCAATCAGGATACCAAAATTTTCACTATTCTGCCTTTGGCGTTTTGGTTGGTGCCTGGCACCAACCTGGGTACCAAACTCATACCCCTTCCAAATTTTTTCATTTTTACTTCACTTTGCATGCAAGCTTGCCAATTCACTTCAAATTGACTCTTACACATATAAACACCATTATTAAGCTCGAGTCACAAATATTTACACCAAAGTTAACAAAATTTGAGGTATAATGCAAGGCAAATTACATGCAAAAATATGGATTTTTATCCTAAGATCACCAACCCACACTTAAGCTCTTGCTTGTCCTCGAGGAACCTAAAACCTTGCTAATTAAACAATTCATGCAAGACATCATACAATGGAGGAACAGTTGGCAATTCAACATACTACACTTATGACCATGATTGATACCAACAGTTGAGCCCTTGCATATGCATTCATACCTTTTCCAACTTTTACATGTTGGAATATTCGTGAACAATTAAAAATACTCAAACAACCTGCCCATAACCACCCAACCTTAAAGACCGACTTGTCGCCAATTGGCACTCTCAAATCGTGCATTCACCCAACAAGAGATGTTTAATAACATCACATATCCGTCATGGAGTCACGTGACTCACCAAAGAATAAGAGGGTATTTTGTCCACACATTCAAATATAATTTAAGGGCATCACATATATGAACAAAGAACCACTCACCCTTACAAAGAAATTCATGTGCATCCCGTGGTTGTACAATAGTCTTGCCCGTAGTGTATATCTCCACTAATGTAAGCTTGCAAAGTCTAAGATCAATTAGGTTTGTATGGTGTGATGACCCAAATGATCATCACTGGTTTTAAATTAAATTTTATGACTTTGAGGCCTTGAAAACCTCATTTAGAGTCACCTCGATTTGTGTGCGAAATCCGAGTGTGTAGCCGGAAAGCGTAAATATAAAAAAAGTCTATGAAAAATGCTAAGTTTTGATTATGAAATGAGTAAATTTGACTTCGATCAACATTTTGGGTAAACGGACCCGGACCCGTGATACGACGGTCCCGGAGGGTCCGTAGACAAATATGGGACTTGGGCGTATGCCATGAATCAAATTCCAGGGCCCTAAGCCCGAGAAATAAATTTTTAATTGAAATTAATTTTTGAAAATGTTTAAGGAAATCTGATTAGAAAACGATAGTATCAAGCTCGTATTTTGGTTCTGGCGCCCGGTACAGGTCTTATATATGGTTTGAGTCATTCCTGTAAAATTTGGCTAAAAAAACGGACGTCATTTGACGTGATTCGGAATTGAATTGTTAAATTTGATACTTGATGAACTTTGAGAAAAGTTCTTGAATTTGAGGTTTGATTCATTGTTATTAAGGTTATTTAGGCGATTTGATCACACGGATACTTTTATATCTTGTTTTGAGAAAGTACGTGTGTTTGGTTTGGAGCTCCAAGCGCTCGGATGAGTTTCAGTTAGGTTCTAGGATGTCTTAGGCTTAAAAATCACATATGTTACACGTTCAGAGAAATTACAGATCTCTAAAACTGTTAGTGCGGTCCGCGAGAAATGGTGTGCGGCCACGGAAGGGCAGTGCGGCCCGCGGTCGACTATGTACGGAGCGCGGTGGAGGGATGTGCAGCCGCAGGCAACTTTGTGCGATCCGCACAGTGTCAAAGGAAGAGTTGTGCGGCCGCGGTCCATTTTGTGCGATCCACACAAAGCTTCTAAGACTGTGCACCATTAGGAAAAGGCTGTGCGGGCCGCGGTGCATATGGCGGGATTTTCAGCCATTTATCACTTTCAAAACCCCAAAAACATAAGAGGCGATTTTTCAAACAACATTTCTTCTCCAAAACGGTGGTTAGAATCTGGAGTCTTGTGTGATAAGAGAGTGCCAACGATACTCAGAGGTAAGTTCTATAAAGCGGTGGTTAGACCGGCCATGATGTATGGGGCTGAGTGTTAGCCTGTTAAGAACTCATATCCAAAAGATGAAAGTAGCTGAAATGAGGATGTTGAGGTGGATGTGTGGGCACACTAGAAAGGAGAAGATTAGGAATGATGACATTCGGGAGAAAGTGCACGTGGTCCCATTTGATGACAAGATGCGGGAAGCGAGGCTCAGAAGGTTCGGACATGTTCAAAGGAGAAGCCCGGATGCTCCAGTAAGGAGGTGTGAGCAGTTGGTCGTGGAAGGCACGAGAAGAGGTAGAGGGAGGCCTAAAAAGTATTGGAGAGAGGTGATCAGGCATGATATGGCGAGGCTTCAGCTTTCCGAGACATGGCACTTGATAGGAAGTTATGGAAGTCGCGTATTACGGTTGTAGGCTAGGAGGTAGTTGACTCTTGCGTTACTTTGTACCTTTGTGAGCCTAGTTCGGTGGGTTTTTGTCTAAGATAGTTAGGGGCAATGTCATCTTTTACTATTTTCTATTTTCAATACAGGACCCATTTACAAACCATCGTTTTTGCTTTGAATTATTAGTATTATTATTATTTTTTTTTCTTTACTGCTTTCTATGTTCCTTCTACCATATGATTTCCGCGGTGAATCTAATACTCTCTTCTTTTGTCTTTTTATTATCTTGAGCCGAGGGTCTTTCGGAAACAGCCTATCTACCCCTTCGGGGTAGGGGTAAGGTCTGCGTACACATTACCCTCCCCAGACCCCACTTGTGGGATTTTACTGGGTTGTTGTTGTTGTTGTTGTTATTGTTGTTATTTCTTCTCCAAAACGATTGGTAAGTGATTTCTAACTTATTTTCTTCACTCCTTAACATCTTTTAACATGATTTCAACTTAAAATCAAAGATTTTCATGGGGTAATTGGGCATTTTAGGTAGAACTTAGGTTTTTCAAAAATTGGGGATTTGGACCTCAATTTGAGGTTCGATTTCAAAACAAATTATATATTTGAGTTCGTGGGAGAATGGGTAATTAGGTTTTGGTTTGAACCTTGGGTTTTGACCACGTGGTATTTGGGTAAAACTTTGGAAAACTCATTTTCATGCATTGGGGTTAATTCATTTAGCATTTATTGATGTAATTAAGTATCTTGTGACCAGATTCGAGCGGATTGGTGGTGGAATCAAGGGGTAAAGCTATAATTGAGACCTAAGCTGTGTTCGAAGCATCGAGATAAGTGTCCGGTTCTAACAATAGCTTGAGGGATTAAGAGTTGACTCATATTTTCTATTTGCTTCTTGTAGAGTACAACGTATAGGCATGGTGACGAGTATCTATACATTGGTGTCGAGCATGATCGTGAGTCTTAAATTGATAGTTGTTGTGTTCTTAAATGTCACTTCGGATGCTTTAATTGATGACTCTTGATATTGAGTAAAGATTTAGTTTATTTTCGTGGACTTTATTTGTGCTTGAGTATGGGTATTAATTGAATTGAGTAGGAGTCGAGCTAGGATTGGTTATAGCTGATTCTCGCTTGTCGGGATGGTTGATTTGATATTGTTGTTCTCTTGATGGGAAATTTCTATGTTGCTTTAGTTCCCTTGCTGGGATATTTATTGTGATATTCTGTTGGATAAAATGGGAGTGGGTGGTATGCCTACCACAAGTGATTGATGAAATGGGAGCAGGTGGTACGCCTACCACGAGTCATTGATGAAATGGGAGCGTGTGGTATGCCTACCACAAGTTATAAGGAAATGAGATAGGGTGGTACTCCTACCACGAGTTATGATGAAATGGGAGCGGGTGGTACGCTTACCATAAGATTTGATGAAATGGGAGCGGGTGGTACACCTACCATGAGATATGAGAAATGGGATCGGGTTGCATGCCTGCAACGAGATGTGTACTGACAGTGAAATCTGCCTTTATTTTCCTTATCCGTGTTAAAGTTAAATTGTTGATTTCCTTATTATTCTCTTAAAGTTCTGTATTATCTTATGTCCCCGAAGCATGATCCCTTCTCCAGCTTTATCTTATTTATTTCCGTCTATCTTTCCATTATATATATGTAATTGCACATGTTTATCTGGAGTGTGGTCCTAGCCTCGTCACTACCTCACCGAGGTTAGGCCAGGCACCTACCAACACATGGGGTCGGTTGTGCTGATACTACACTCTATACTGTGTGCAGATCCTGGAGCAGCGTTTGATCATCAGCAGTAGATGGGGAGCCATCCTTCAGTCCACCGAGACTCCGAGGTAGCCCTGCTGGCGTCCACAGGCCCGTCGTCTCTTCTATCAGTTTTTATGTTCTATTGTCATTTGTACTCAAGACAGACTATGTTCCTTTCTTTCACACACTTATTTGTAGTAAATCCTAGATAGCCTGTGGATGTTGTGACACCAGGTTCTGGTTAGAGGCATATGTTGGTCTTCAGGATGATTCGGTTTTATATTTCTTTAATACTTTCACTAAATTTCATATTCCGCTGTTATTTAATTGTTTATTTCCTTCTAATTTAGTTGGTTAAAAAGGAATTAAAAACAAAAGAGTTTAAAGATTTTAAGTTTATGCCTTTCCTAGCTTCTGTGAGTAGGTGCCATCACGACTCCCAAGGGAGGGAAATCCGGGTCATTACAAGTTGGTATCATAACTCTAGGTTACATAGGTCTCACAACTCACGTACAAGATCAGTAGAGTCTGAGGGATCGGTACAGAGACGTTTGTATTTATCCCCAGAGGCTATAGAGTTAGGAAAAGTTTCGCCCTTGTTCTTTCTTGTCGTGTGGCTTGGTTTCTCAATGCTAATTAAATTTCTACTCTGTTCTTTCGCATATGGAAAAAACATGCGCTTCCTCATCTACCGATCAGCAGTTTGAGCCCCCAGTAGCTCCCACGAGGGGCAAAGGGCGAGACCAAGGTTGTTCTAGAGGCTGAGGCAGGGGCAAGGCTCAACCTAGGGCAGCAACACCCGTAGCGGAGCCTCAAGTTGATTTTGATGATGAGGTTCCATCCCTAGCAGTTCCGGTGGGCCCAGTTCAGGTCCCAGAGGGGTTTATTACCACCCCGGTTCTTCAAGATGCTCTGGTTCATCTAGTGGGCCTTATGGAGAGTGTCACCAGGCAAGTTTACTTCCTGTAGCACCAGCCGTCTCTCCGGCTGGAGGAGGAGCCCAAACTCCTGGTACTCGCACTCCGGAGCAGGTAGCTCCTCAAATTCAGACTCCAACGACTCAGCCAGTTGGAGCGGTTCAGCCGGGTGTGGTAGCTCAGACCGGCAATGGTGCATCCATGTCTATAGATGCTTTGTGGATATTGGACATGTTCACCAATATCTTCACTACTACCTTCAGCGGTACACCTACTGAGGATCCCCAGGATTATCTGGATAGTTGTCACGAGGTTCTTCGGAACATGGGGATTGTTGAGACCAATGGGGTGGATTTTGCTACATTTCGCTTGTCTGGATCCGCCAAGACATGGTGGAGGGATTATTGCTCAGCTAGACCAGCAGGATTACCAGCTTGACTTGGGGGCAGCTCACACAACTATTTCTGGAGAAGTTTCTCCCTATTACATAGCGAGAGCTATAGGAGGCAGTTCGAGCGACTTCAGTAGGGATCCATGATTGTCACCCAGTACGAGACCAGATTCATAGATTTGGCTCGCCATGCCCTTATTATACTTCCTATTGAGAGGGAGAGAGGGAGATGGTTTGCTGATAGAATCATTCAGCCAATTCGTCTCCAGATGGCTAGAGAGATTGGGAGTGAGATATCCTTCCAAGAAGTGGCCAATGTGGCCCGGAGGATTGAGATGGTACTATCACATGGAGGTGGTCATGGGGTAGACAATAGGCCCCGTCATTCAGGCAGATTTAGTGATACCTCGTCTGGAGGTAGAGATTCATATGGTAGAGGCCATCTTCCTAGGCCCTTTCAGTCAGTTGTTCAGGTTTCTCACGGTGCTTCAGGTAGCCATGGTCCCTAGATGCAGTATTCTGATCAACAGTCCTTCAGTGCACCACCAGCACCTATCAGTGCACCACCACTTCAGAGTTTCTAGAGTCGTCAGCCCCAGCAGCCGAGAGATTGTTATACCTGTGGCGACACAAGGAACATTCTAGGTATTGCCCTTGCGCACCAGGTGGCTCTTATCATCAGAGTTCTCGTGCCATAATATAGGCACCAGGTGTTCCACAGCCCGCCCAGCCAGGTAGGGGTGGGGGTAGAGGTGCTAGAGGTGGAGGTAGAAGTACTAGGGGTGGAGCTCAGGCCGCTAAAGGTGGAGGCATGCCAGTAGCAGGCCGACTCAGATATGTGGTTTAGGATTGTGGGGCCCAGCCCCAATGTTA
The DNA here is from genome assembly GCA_026770625.1 of Nicotiana glauca. Taxonomy (NCBI): domain Eukaryota; kingdom Viridiplantae; phylum Streptophyta; class Magnoliopsida; order Solanales; family Solanaceae; genus Nicotiana; species Nicotiana glauca. The sequence continues at coordinate 20,808 of MU709400.1, forward strand.
TGCTCTTCAGGCCAGGCCTGAGGCTGAGGCTTCAGATGCAGTTATTACAGGTACGGTTGTGGTTTGTGATAGAGATGCTTCAGTGTTGTTTGATCTGGGGTCTACATATTTGTATGTGTCATCTTATTTGCCCCATACCTGGTTAAGCCTAGTGATGCATTGAGTGTTCCTATTTATGTGTCTACACTGGTGGGTGATTTTATTGTGGTCGATCGAGTCCATCGTTCTTGTATTGTGGTTATTTAGGGTCTTGAGACTCGTGTAGATTTGTTAGTTTTAGACATGGTTGACTTCGATATTATATTGGGGACGGACTGGTTATCACCTTACCATGCTATCTTCGAGAAGATTGTGACCTTAGCTTTACCAGGTATGCCTCGTTTCGAGTGAAGAGGGACTCCTGGTCATTCTACCCGTAGTGTTATCTCGTATGTGAAGGCTCGGCGTATGGCCGAGAAGGTGTGTTTGTCCTATTTAGCTTATGTTTGCGATTCTGGTGCTGAGATCCCTTCTATTGATTCTATGCCCGTTGTTCGAGAGTTTCCTGAGGTTTTCCCTTCAGACCTGCCGGGTATGCCACCCGATAGGGATAATGACTTTTGCATTGATTTGGCTCCGGGCACTCAGCCCATTTCTATTTCGTCATATAGTATGGCACCGCCTGAGTTGAAAAACTTAAAGGAGTAGTTACAAGACTTGCTTGAGAAGGTTTTCATTAGACCCAGTGTTTCGCCTTGGGGTGCACTGGTGTTATTTGTTAAGAAGAAGGATGGGTCAATGAGAATGGGTATTGATTACCAGCAATTGAATAAGGTAACAATCAAGAATAAGTATCCGCTGCCGAGGATTGATGATTTGTTCGACTAGCTTCATGGTGCCAAGGTATTTTCCAAGATTGACTTGCGATCTGGCTACCATCAGTTGAGAATTAGGGCATCTGATGTCCCTAAGATAGCTTTTCGCACTCGATACGGGCATTTTGAGTTCTTGGTTATGTCATTCGGGTTGACAAATGCCCCAACAGCTTTTATGGATTTGAGGAACAGAGTGTTCAGGCCTTATTTGGATTCATTTGTGATAGTCTTCATTGATGATATATTGATATATTCCCACAGCCAGGAGGAGCACGAGCAACACCTTAGAGTTGTTTTTCGACTCTGAGAGATAGTCAGTTATATGAAAAGTTCTCCAAGTGTGAGTTCTGATTAAGTTTGGTTGTATTTCTGCGTCATATTGTATCAGCAGAGGGTATTCAGATGGACCCAAAGAAGATTGAGGAAGTCAAAAACTGGCCTAGACCAGCATCAGCTATAGAGATTCACAGTTTCTTGGGATTGGCAGCTACTATCGTCGGTTCGTGGAAGGGTTTTTATCTATTGCAGCCCCGATGACCAGATTAACCCAGAAGGGTGCCCAGTTCAGATGGTCGGATGAGTGTGAGACGAGCTTTCAGAAGCTCAAGACAGCTCTAACTACGGCACCGATGCTAGTTTTGCCTACAGGTTCAGGGACTTATATAGTTTATTGTGATGCTTCCCGTGTTGGGCTTGGAGCACTATTGATGCAGGATGGCAAGATCATTGCCTATGCTTTGAGGCAGTTGAAGATTCATGAGAAGAACTATCTGGTTCATGATTTGGAGTTGGCAGCCATAGTTCACGCATTGAAGATTTGGAGGCATTATCTGTATGGCGTGGCATGTGAGGTGTTCATTGATCACAGGAGTCTTCAGTATTTGTTCAAGCAAAAAGAGTTTAATTTGAGGCAGAGGAGGTGGTTGGAGTTGTTGAAAGATTATGATATCACCATTCTATATTATCCGGGAAAGGACAATATGGTGGCTGATGCATTGAGTAGGAAGTCAATCAGTATGGGAATTCTTGCTTATATTCCAGTCGGTGAGAGGCCGTTTGCTTTGGATGTTTAGGCATTGGCCAATTAGTTCGTGAGGCTGGATGTTTCTAAGCCCAGTCGTGTGTTAACTTGCACGGTCGCTCGATCTTTATTATTGGAGCATATTCATGATTGGCAGTATGATGATCCCTATTTATGTGTCCTTAGAAACACGGTGCAGCGCGAAGATGCCAGGAAGGTTACCTTAGATGATGATGGAGTTTTGAGATTGCAGGGCCGAGTTTGTGTGCCTAATGTGGAGGGGCTCCGAGATTTGATTTTAGAGGAGGCCCATAGCTCCCAGTATTCTATTCATTCGGGTGCAGCGAAGATGTATCAGGATCTGCGGCAGCATTACTGATGGCGTAGAATGAAGAAGGATATCGTGGCATATGTGGCTCGGTGTTTGAATTGTCAGCAGTTTAAGTACGAGCATCAGAGGCCTTGTGGTTTATTTCAGAGGATTGAGTTTCCTGAGTGGAAGTGGGAGCAGATCACTATGGACTTTGTTACTGGACTCTCGCAGACTCAGAAAAAGTTCGATGCAGTATGGGTCATTGTTGATAGGCTGACCAAGTCAGCACATTTCCTTCCTGTGGCAGTCTCCTATTCTTCTAAGAGGTTGGCTGAGATGTATATTCGGGAGATTGTTTGCCTTCATGGTGTGCCCGTATCTATCATTTCAAACCGGGGTACGCAGTTTACCTCGCATTTCTGGAGAGCAGTTCAGCGAGAGTTGGGCACACGGGTTGAGTTAAGCACAGCATTTCATCCCCAGGTGGACGGGCAGTCTGAGTGGACTATTTAGATTTTGGAGGATATGCTCCGAGCTTGTGTCATTGACTTTGGAGGCTTGTGGGATTAGTTTTTGCCTTTAGCAGAGTTTGCCTACAAAAATAGCTACCAGTCGAGTATCCAGACAGCTCCTTATGAGGCTTTATATGGTAGGCGGTGTCAGTCTCTAGTTGGATGGTTTGAGCCGGGAGAGGCTCGGTTGTTGGGTACGAATTTTGTTCAGGAGGCCTTGGATAAGGTCAGGATCATTCAGGATAGGCTTCGTACAGCTCAGTCCAGGCAAAAGAGTTATGTAGACTGCAAGGTTCGAGATGTGGCTTTTATGGTTGATGAGCGGGTATTGCTCCGAGTGTCGCCTATGAAGGGCGTGATGAGATTTGGGAAGAAGGGCAAGCTTAGCCCTAGGTTCATTGGTCCGTTTGAGATTCTTGATCGAGTGGGAGAGGTGGCTTATAGACTTGCATTGCCGCCGAGCTTATCAGCCGTGCATCTAGTGTTTCATATGTCCATGCTTTGGAAGTATCACGGTGATCCATCCCACGTGTTAGATTTTAGCACTATCCAGTTGGACAAGGACTTGTCTTATGAGGAGGAGCCGGTAGCTATTATAGACCGGTAGGTTCGTCAGTTGAGGTCGAAGAGTTTTCCTTCTATTCATGTTCAGTGGAGAGGTCAGCCTCCTGAGGCATCAACCTGGAAGTCCGAGTCCGATATGCGGAGCCGTTATCCCAATCTTTTTCCTTACTCAGATACTTCTTTCTTATGTCCGTTTGCGGGCGAACATTTATTTTAGAGGTGGAGAATGTGATGACCCAAACGGTCATCACTTTTTTAAATTAAATTCTATGACTCTGAGTCCTTGAAAACCTCATTTATAGTTACCTCAATTTGCGTGCACAGTCTGGGAGCCTAGCCGAAAAGCTTAAATATAATAAATAAAAAATAAAAATAAAATCTATAAAAAATGCTACGTTTTGATTATAAAATGAGTAAATTTGACTTCGGTTAATATTTTGGATAAACGGGCCCGGAACCGTAATCTGAAGGTCCTGGAGGGTCCATAGAAAAATATGGGACTTGGGCGTATGCCCGGAATCAAATTCCGAGGCCCCAAGCCCGAGAAATGAATTTCTAAGTGAAATTGTTTTTTGAAAATATTTAAGGAAATCTGAAATGAAATGTCATTAGAAAGCGATGGTATTGGGCCCGTATTTTGGTTCCGGCGCCTGGTACAGGTCTTATATATGATTTGAGTTATTCCTGTAAAATTTGGCTAAAAAACGGACGTCGTTTGACGTGATTCGAACTTGAATAGCTAAATTTGATAATTGATGAAGTTTGATAAAAGTTCTTGAACTTGAGGTTTGATTCATTATTATTGAGGTTATTTAGGCGATTTGATTGCACGGATAAGTTCGTATGATGTTGTTGAATTAGTACGTGTGTTTGGTTTGGAGTTCCGAGGGCTCGGGTGAGTTCCGGGTAGGTTCCGGGATGTCTTATGCTTAAAAATCACAGATGTTGCAGGTTCAGAGAAATTGCAGATCTCTGAACACGTTAGTGCGGTCCGCGAGAAATTGTGTGCGACCACGGAAGGGGCAGTACGGCCTGCGGTTGACTTTGTGTGGAGCGCGGTGGAGGGTTGTGCGGCCACAGTCGACTTTGTGCGGTCCGCACAGGGTCACAGGAAGAGTTGTGCGGCCGTGGTCCATTTTGTGCAGTCTGCCTAGAGCTTCTGAGACAGTGTACCCTCAGGAAAGGGCTGTGCGGCCGCAGTCCATGTTGTGCGGTACGCACAATGGTTCTGAGAGATATATATATGGACGGGATTTTCAGCCATTTATCATTTTCAAAACCCCAAAAACATAAGGGGTGATTCTTCAAACAACTTTTTTTCTCCAAAACGATTGGTAAGTAATTTCTAACTTGTTTTCTTCACTCCGTAACATCTTTTAACATGATTTCAACTTAAAATCAAAGATTTTCATGGGTAAAATTGGGTGTTTTGGATAGAACCTAGGTTTTTCAAAAATTGGGGAATTGGACCTCAATTTGAGGTCTAATGTCAAAACAAATTATATATTTGAGTTCGTGGGGGAATGGGTAATCGGGTTTCGACCATGTGGGCCCGGGGGCAATTTTTGACTTTTTGGGTAAAATTTTGGAAAACTCATTTTCATGCATTGGGGTTAATTCATTTAGCATTTATTGATGTAATTAAGTACCTTGTGACTAGATTTGAGCGGATTGGTGGTAGAATCAAGGGGTAAAGCTATAATTGAGACTTGAGTTGTGTTCAAGGCATCGAGGTAAGTGTCTGGTCTAACCGTAGTTTGAGGGATTAGGAGTTGAGTTATATTTGCTATTTGCTTCTTGTAGGGTACGACGTATAGGCATGATGACGAGTATCTATACATTGGTGTCGAGCGTGACCGTGAGTTTTAAATTGATAGTTGTTGTATTCTTAAATGACACTTCGGATGCTTTAATTGATGGCTCTTGATATTGAGTAAAGATTTAGTTTATTCTCGTAGAATTTATTTATGCTTGAGTATTGGTATTAATGGAACTGAGTAGGAGTCGAGCTAGGATTGGTTATAGCTGATTCTCCCTTGCCGGGATGGTTGATTTGATATTGTTGTTCCCTTGTCGGGAAATTTCTATGTTGCTTTAGTTCCCTTGTCGGGATATTTATTGTGATATTGTGTTGGATGAAATGGGAGCCGGTGCTATGCCTAACATAAGTGATTGATGAAATGGGAGCGGGTGGTACGCCTACCACAAGTCATTGATAAAGTGGGAGCGGTTGGTACACCTACCACAAGTTATAAGGAAATGGGAGCGCATGGTATGCCTACCACGAGTTATGATGAAATGGGAGCGGGTGGTACGCCTACCACGAGATTTAATAAAATGGGAGCGGGTGGTACGCCTACCACGAGATATGAGAAATGGGAGCTGGGGGTACACCTACCACGAGATATGAGAAATGGGATCGGGTTGCACGCCTGCAACGAGATGTGTACTGACAGTGAAATCTGCCTTTACTTTCCTTATCCGTGTTAGAGTTAAATTGTTGATTTCCTTATTATTCTCTTGAAGTTCTGTATTATCTTATGTCCCCGAAGCATCATCCCTTCTCCAGCTTTATCTTGTTTATTTTTGTCTATCTTTCCGTTGTATATATGTAACAACACAGATTTATCTGGAGTCTGGTCCTAGCCTCGTCACTACCTCGCCGGGGCTAGGCCAGGCACTTACTAGTACATGGAATCGGTTGTGCTGATACTACACTTTGCACTGTGTGCAAATCTCAGAGTAGCATTTGATCATCAGCAGTAGATCGGGAGCCATCCTTCAGTCCACCGAGACTCCGAGGTAGCCCTGCTGGTGTCCGCAGGCCCGACGTCTCTTCTATCAGTTTTTATGTTTTGTTGTCATTTGTACTCAAGACAGACTATGTTCATTTCTTTCACACACTTATTTGTAGTAAATCCTAGATAGTCCGTGGATGTTGTGACACCAGGTTCTTGTTGTAGGCATGTGTTGGTCTTCAGGATGATTCGGTTTTATATTTCTTTAAGACTTCCACTAAATTTTATATTCCGTTTTTATTTAATTGTTTATTTCCTACTAATTTCGTTGGTTAAAAAGGAATTAAAAACAAAAGAGTTTAAATATTTTAAGTTCGAGACTTGCCTAGCTTCTACGAGTAAGTGCCATCACGACTCCCTAGGGTAGGAAATCCAGGTCGTGACATACGGGTTGTAATGTAGGCTAATAGATGAGTAGGATATATTTGGGTATAGAAACTAACCCTCCTAAGCATTTTAACACACTACACTTAACTTTCAAATACACACTTTTCATGACCAATTCAAGCAATGCAACAAAATAATATACAACTTGGTCCTTCTTCTTTAAGCACAACTATGCATTCACTAGTATATACTGTTTTTTTTCTTTTTGTATTTTCTTTGCTTTTCTTTTTCTTCAACACTCTCCGTAATTTTTTTTAAGGTTACCCGGCTAATCTTCCAAAACATACATGCACCTTTTGGCCTTTCAATGGTTCTACTCAAAAGCTATCTCAACTCTCACCTTACTCTTCTAGCGACTTAAGTGCTTTCGGAGGTAAAGGTTCAACAAAATTTAATTAAGAACAAAATGGGAATTGGCTTGTAATATGGGTGCCAAAGAAAAGGCTTATATGCTCAAAAGGGAAATCTAAGAATAATTTTATTTATGGTGGCATAATAGCTTAATGGACAATCAAAGGAATGCCTATATCATCTCCCACACTCACATTTTGGCTTTTCAATGGTTCCACTCAAAAGTTATCCCAACTATCAATGGTTCCACTCAAAAGTTATCCCAACTATCACCTTACTCTTCTATCGACTTAAGTGCTTTCGGATGTAAAGGTTTAACAAGATTTTAATTAAGAACAAAATAGGAATTGGCTTGTAATGTGGGTGCCAAAAAAAGGATTTATAGCTCAAATGGGCTATGTAAACATAAATTTATTTATGGTGGCATAATAGCTCAATGGACAATCAAAAGAATACCTATATCATCTCCTAGACTCACCTTTTGGCCTTTCAGTGGTTCCACTCAAAAGCTATCCCAACTCTCACCTTACTCTTCTAGCGACGTAAATGCTTTCGGAGGTAATGGTTCAACAAAATTTAATTAAGAACAAAATGGGATTTGGCTTGTAATGTGAGTGCCAAAGAAAAGGCTTATAGGCTCAAATAGGCTATCTAAGGATAATTTTATTTATGGTGGTGTAATAGCTCAATGGACAATCAAAGGAATGTCCATATCATCTCTTAGACTCACAAGGCTTACTTATTTAGCTTCGACTAATACATAAGGTAAATTCTAGACAAACACATAATATCACATAATATAATCAACATCTCACATCACACAATGCACATGACCCCAATTGGTACAGTTCCATTCCAACTCTCAAGTTGAGGCAAGTAATCACAAATTCAAGAAATATTAAGCAATACAGTACTACATAAACAATGAGTCAAGTAACTGAGAGAAAGCATCACAGACAGGCTACTCAATCTTTCACGGTATTCATTATCATTAAAACGTGTAAGGAAGGAAATTTGCATGCTATGGCCTAACTATGTTAGCATCAAATAGGTCAAAAGGCCTAAAGGACACTCAAGTTTTCTTCCCTCAGTTTCCTAAAAAAAATTACCCAGTTTAGGTTACATCCCTACGACTAACTAACAATAATAGAAAATATTTTTGAATTTTTTTAAATATTTTTTTATTTGACCTTAATCCCTCAAAAAGTTGTCCAAGAGATCCATCGTCGAGAAAAGTCCAAACCTTTTTTTTAAAACTAATCTACTATACTACATTACTACTATTAACAACGAAATTAAAATCAAGAAGCTAGAAATTAAAACGAAATTAGAATTTAAAAAATAAAGTTACATTACTAGTAGGTACTAATATACTACTACTACTCATCAAAGGAAATACCCCACCCCACACTAAAAAAAAACACAGTGTCCCCAACAACAAAAATACAAAGCAATAAGGTGGATAGAAGGAACTCCCTGGCTAAGCGGACCCATTCGGGTTGTAGTCAGAGCCCTCTATGAGTCCTCATCTACAAATATTCGCACCTACCCCAATCTACGAGACCGCGAACCGCCTGTTGTGTTGTCCTCCACAGCACTCACAACTGCTAAAGGCCCATCAACCTCCTCACCAGCCTTGCCCCTATCAGGAGATAGTGGAATAGTGTTCCTATCTTCAGAAGAGTGGAGCGGGTTACCCGGTGACAATCCCAAAAGTTTCTTGGTCGACCCCAATAATGGACAATCCCGGTTCAGCTTCTGCTTTTCTTACCTTTGCAAAAGCAGGCTCATCACACAATACATGTGAAACTGCAAGTTGTTTTCCCGTTCTTGCTTGGCCGCAGCGCTCAATTTTGGACCATTCTCCGGCGGTATCATCGAGATATCTAGCAACTCAGTCAGAGCCAGCATAATCTCATTAGCTCCCTCATAAATTGAGACCTCCTTCTACAGCAACAGATATGTTAACAAGTTCCTGTTAAAGAACCTCCTAGAGTCATTCAGAAATCTGGTGCCAAGTCATCTCATCAAGCATCAACTAACCAATATTCACAGGTTTTTCCGGCGTCAAAAAATATTTCAAACAAACCACCGCTCTCGTACAATATAAAAAATGCTCACCCGGCATGATACGAGCAAGAACAAAGTTATGCTAGACCTTAGTTATTCTGTTAATGTCAGTCTGTTACATGTCCCTGTGGATTTCATTCCATTGTGAATGAATCCACTTCGCCATTGAGTTTTCCCCACATAATGTCTGAAGAATGGCCGGGTAATTTGGATTGTGCATGAACTTTGAAAAATTTGCGGATCATAGTTCAGAGCCTTCAAAAACTCATAAAGCGCTTGAGCTTGCAAGTCGATCTCCATACCTCGTACATCGGCTTCATTTATCTTAGAATGCTAATTAGCATATAGTTTTTCACCATGCTCAAATTAGCTAGACTAGGGCATTCTGACAAACGGTCCAGCTTCAACTCCTTTATCTAGTCCAGAACGGTGGGAAAATTCTGCTTTAAAGTTGTAGTGTTGATGCCCATTTCTGAGATATACCGCTCGTATGGTACAAAGGAGTGGTACCAACTTCTTGTATCCTCTTTATGTACCTGGAGGGCTGGACGAGGCACATGAGGCTACCTTGTTGAAGGTTTCACCACTTGCTTTCCTTTCCTCGATTTGCGTGAGGCAATCTCGCTTTGTTTTCACTTCTTTGTGGGTGGGACAACCACAGAAGGCTTTGCCGCTACCTTTTGTGAATCTTCACGATACATTAGTACTGCCACATGTGAACAATGAACGCCACATTAGTGAAAACTTCAAGGACCCTCTATAGATAAAAGGTGGGGTTGGGGTGACCCCACACTTAAGATTCAAGCAATGCTTTGGGTACTCAAGACCTCCTCTTTGCAACCAAAAACATTTGAATATAGCATATAACGGCTGCACATAAATTACAATGCATCAGACTACACTCGGGCCTTTAATGTAGATTGATCCGAGCTTTCTTTGACCCGAGTCACTACCATGCAATTAGGATACACTATAATGCAATGAAACAATTAAAAAACCAATACAATACATTACAAATGCACATAGATAAGCTCACACATACGACCTTCGTGCACGGCATTACTTTCTAATGCCCCATACTCACATCTTAGTGCCGACAAATAATGCTCGGCTGCTCAGAGTTCGCCAGCCATCAACAATGTTCTTTTAATAATTTCATCGAACACTTGGTACGCAATATTTTCATTCAAGCCTTTCAAACCATTGGACAAGTGCCCTACCTCCCAAATTCAACGAGGTGGTGGACTTTTAGTTTTCCACCCCTTAGTCAATCAACAATGCCAAAAAAAACTCAGTTGGAATTCAATACACAATTGCCAACATTCTACTCTATGGGAAGTTTGGGGGAAAAGAAGAGTGAGAAATGAGAAAACAACAATACTACAAAATCAAGAAGTAATTAAAACAAAAAACGAGGAGAAGACAACAAGAGAAAACGAAACTAACAGAAGACAAAAAACTCACTTGTGCTTGAAAGAAAGAAGAAATAGCTAGCATGAGGGGAGGGGAGGGGATTCAAAGAGAGAGAGAACAAGGCGGGGAGGGATTTGGGTTTTAGGGTGTGACGGGTTGGGTTATGGGGTGGTGTTTTATTATAATTATGTGGGGTTGGGGTGGGGTCGGGTTTACGGGGTAAAATGGGTAGGACTTATGGGGTAACACTTCCTAGTCTGGGTTTTCAAGTTATATTTTATTGTAGGAGATGCACTTCCTAAATTGAGATTTTACCCTTAGGAGATGCACTTCCTAGTTTGGATCATATGAGTTTGAGTCACTGATGGTTTTACCCCTAGGAGACGCACTTCCTAGTCTAAGTCTTTCAAGTTATATTTTTCTCTAGGAGATGCACTTCCTAAATTGAGATTTTACCCTTAGGAGATGCACTTCCTAGTTTGGATCATATGAGTTTGAGTCCCTGCTGGTTTTACCCCTAGGAGACGCACTTCCTAGTCTAAGTCTTTCAAGTTATATTTTTCTCTAGGAGATGCACTTCCTAAATTGAGATTTTACCCTTAGGAGATGCACTTCCTAGTTTGGATCATATGAGTTTGAGTCCCTGCTGGTTTTACCCCTAGGAGACGCACTTCCTAGTCTAAGTCTTTCAAGTTATATTTTTCTCTAGGAGATGCACTTCCTAAATTGAGATTTTACCCTTAGGAGATGCACTTCCTAGTTTGGATCATATGAGTTTGAGTCCCTGCTGGTTTTACCCCTAGGAGACGCACTTCCTAGTCTAAGTCTTTCAAGTTATATTTTTCTCTAGGAGATGCACTTCCTAAATTGAGATTTTACCCTTAGGAGATGCACTTCCTAGTTTGGATCATATGAGTTTGAGTCCCTGCTGGTTTTACCCCTAGGAGACGCACTTCCTAGTCTAAGTCTTTCAAGTTATATTTTTCTCTAGGAGATGCACTTCCTAAATTGAGATTTTACCCTTAGGAGATGCACTTCCTAGTTTGGATCATATGAGTTTGAGTCACTGATGGTTTTACCCCTAGGAGACGCACTTCCTAGTCTAAGTCTTTCAAGTTATATTTTTCTCTAGGAGATGCACTTCCTAAATCGAGATTCCACCCCTAGGAGACGCACTCCTAGTTTTGGTCATTTAAATTCATCCATAGGAGACACACGTCCTACTTGGAGTCATTGAAGTTTTACCCGTTAGGAGACGCACATCCTAGTAGGGGTCTTTCAGATTATACTTGTTAGGAGACGCATTTCCTAGCTTTGGTCATTTAAATTCATTCTTAGGAGGCGCACTTCCTAGTTTGAGTCAGTGAAGTTTCACCCCTAGGAGACGCACTTCCTAGTCTGGGTCTTTCGGGATACACTTTCAGAAGACGCACTTCTTAAATTGAGGTTTCACCCTTAGGAGACGCGCTTCCTATTTTGGGTCATTTAAGTTCATTTCTAGGAGACGCACTTCCTAGTTTGAGTCATTGAAGTTTCACCCCCTAAGAGACGCACTCCCTAGTCTGGGGTTTTCAGGTTATATTTCTATTTTATGAGACGCACTTCCTAAATTGAGATTTCATCCCTAGGAGACGCACTTCCTAGCTTTTGTTATTTAAGTTCATTCTTAGGAGATGCACTTCCTAGTTTGAGTAATTGAAGTTCCACCCCTAGGAAACGCACTTCCTAGTCTGGGTTTTTTCAGGATAGACTTTCAGGAGACGTACTTCCTAGTTTGGTTCATTCAAGTTTCACCCACAGGAGACGTACTTCCTAGTCCAGGTCTTTCAAGTTATATGTTCTTTTAGGAGACACGCTTCCTAAATTGAGATTTCATCCCTAGGAGACGCACTTCCTAGTTTGGGCTATTCAAATTTTATTTTTAGCAGGCGCATTTGCTAGTCAAAGTTTCTTAGTTTTACTCACAGGAGATGCATATCCTAGTCGAGTCTTTAGTTTACTTTAATTATTGCATCAATAACATAAGTGGTTTACAGTTTTGCTAACAACTCACAAATCTTCTGAGTGCAAATTGGGGCAGAAAATTTTATTTGTTTTATTGTTTAGATTGCAGGCACCCACCTGGAGAAAAAGGGAATTTATTTTGGAATTATTTCAAGTTTCAAGTCAATAGCAGGCGCTCACCTGGAGAACAAGGGAAGTCATTTCTGAATTCAATTCAAGTTAGAAGTAGCAGAAGCTCGCGACAAGAATGCGGGTCAACAGTCCGAGATGACCGACAGAACTAGTCTCAATCCATAGTAAAAAAAAAAGAAGTGAATCCAAAATGCAGAAGTAGAGAAAGATGTGAACTGCTCAAAACATGGCTAAAATCACGATCATTGCATGTCCGGTCCTGATCCAAATAAGAATAAACTATGCATCTAGTAAGCGTCAAGGTTCAAATCTAAAGTTTTCACGAAGAGCCCTTCAAGAATCAAGATCATCAGAAGACTTATAGATATGAATTTTATAACTCATAGTTGACAAGCTTAGTTAGTCTTTTTATTTTTTGATTTTGTTGTAATAATAGGACCGCATATCAGAACCTCGACGGAATGGCACCTCGACCGGCTCTCCACCTCAGTATACTCCATCACTATTCCTACTTCTGAATTACACGTGGCCTGATTCCTTTTTGGCCAAGGATATGTAGGCAGCTCATATACCAGGGCTCGGTCACATTCCCTTCCTCTTAGTTTCTAGTCTCTCTAAATAAGGTTCGGGTCAGAAAACCTATCTCGTTGTTCTTTGTCTGAAAACTCTTCACGTTTCCAGTCAAAGAGGGGCAGCTGTAGACATGTAATTTTTGATCCTCCCCAAAATTTTACACATTTTTAGCGTAAATAGTTAGTTTAGATCTAATATCGCTATTTTAACTAGTTTTGATCCTTTTACTTTATTTTATCACAAAAATAAAAATTACAAAAATAGTTTCATTAGTGTTTTGTAGTCATACTATTTTACTAGGTTATTTATTTTTATATAATCTTGAAAAAATATTAAAATAGTCTCACAACATAATACTGTTTAATTTAATTAATTAAGATTAATTTTATATTTTTATATTATAAATTGTATATAATTTTAGAAGGAAGAGTTAGTTTTGGGTTGGTTTATCCCATCTTTAATGAATTTTGTAGTCCATTTTTAGTCTTTTCCCCAATTTTAAGGCCCAATAAGACCAAGTCCGTACTCCCTTAACCTAAAAAATCTTTCTTCTTAACCTTAAACCTACACAACCTAAAAGGACCATAGACCTAGACCTTAAGCTTAGTCGTTTTCCCAATTTTCACACACACCCCTATCATCTTCTCCAACCTAAACCTTAAAAAAAAAAATACCAGCAACCAAAAAACCCATCAACCGCATAGACCTAGAGAAAAACCAACACCCACCAGCCCCTCTTTAACCAAAGCTCACCGGAATTCCTCCATAGCCACCAACTGCGCACCGTTGTCCGAAACACACACATACAATCTTCTTCTTTCTTTTTCTTAAATGCCTCATGTTGCTTCTTCTTCAACAACTAGCCATACACACTGAGACGCGTAAAAGCGAACAAAAATAAAAATGAAAATTAGAAAACAGATTTGAAATAGAGCAAGTAATAGAGAAATAGAGGAAGTGAACGCATGGGATTTTTCTTATTCTGATTTTGGATTCGAATCCTTTTGATTTTCATGTCAAATTCCAGCTTCTTCTTTAGATTTTTGATTTTTAAAAAATCATGGAATTCAATCGAGTTTGACTGAGTCGAGTTTAGTCAAAGTTCTATTCGTCGGTTGCTAGTTCCGTTCGAATTGACGACGAGGTTTTTTGAGGTTTCCGACTAGGTGGACTGCGCCCATTCCGACTCATTTCGACTTCTATTTGAAACTTCGAGCTATTTTTTTTCTTGCTTTCAATAGGTAAGCTCTGCATTTTTTCCTTCATTATTTTTAGTTTATCTCTACTTCTGTTTTGTGGAATAGTATTTGACATGTAATTGATTGATTTTTTTTGTAATGGATGTGTTTTCGATCCATAGATTTGTTCGTTTTAATCTTCCGTTGTTCATCTGTTTAAACATTTTGGTTTCATTGTGTCGCATAAACTATGTGATGATGAAAATATATACAATCGGGTCAATAGGTAAATCAATTGATAAGGATTATTTAGTTATTTGGTAAAATGGTAATTAACCTTCTATCACGGGTTAAAGTTCTCAATTTGATTAATCCATGAAGCTAGAATTATTATTTTAGGAGGTTTTTCTTTTGTGTTTGTTAAATGATAATTTCATAGTTTGCATCTTATTAGCAGAAACAATTCTCAGAGTCTCTGTTTGTTTTGGTTTGCTGCGATAATCATAGGGTGGCTACATAACTATAAAAGGATTTGAGCCAAAGAGCTTAGCCCACAAGTCAATAAGCTAACCTAGCTTTTCATAACTAATTTATTTTATTTCTTCCACGACACTTTTTATAGCTCAAGGCCTTACAATAATCTCAAAGTTTAGGAAGAATAATGAATAATCGCTAGTATTCTTTTAAGCGTGTTAATAAATAAATTATTGTGATTGTGTACACGTTCGCGTGACATTATTATGATTTCTAAAAATAAATCGGGGTATGTGTTCCCGTAACTTCGGCCGAACTTTTTTTAATATTAATAAAATATTATTAATTGTGGACACGTAAGCGTAACATGATTCTTCACGCGCAAAACGAAATGAGCACACATACGCGTGACTCATTTTTGGGTAATCTCTTAATTAAAAGCGGTAAAAAGGAAAATGCACATAGGTCCTAAAATAAGTAATTAGATCATTTAATTAAGCCAAGTATGATTAAAGCGACTGTGATAAAACCACGGAACTCGGTAATGCCTAACACCTTCTTTGGTTTAATAGAATTCCTTACCCGAATTGTTGTGTTCGTAGACCATAAATAGAGTCAAACTTCCTCGATTTGGAATTTTAAACTGGTGACTTGGGACACCATAAATTATCCCAAGTGGAGACTCTGATTTAATATAAATAATCTCATTTCAGTTGTCACTTAAATTGGAACTCACATATATCCCCTTTTCGAGGTGGTAAAAAGGAGGTGTGACAGTGTTTAGCGCTGAAGAAAACAATAGCGTTTGTGACTTTCTGCCTTTGCTATTTTCATTGGCGCCTGGCTGGGTGCTCAACTGCTGTTGATTTTTTTATAAAAAATTAAACTAAATGAATACTAGACGAAAACAAGAAAATTGGGTTGAATCCAAATAAGCGTTTGATTTAACGTCGCGGCACGATGCAAACTTTCCGGATTATACTTCACTCACATATTGAGGTTCGTTCAATTGTATCACATCTTTCTCTCCTTTTTCATCACACATTCCTAGGTGGTGTTTCAACTTTTGACCATTGACTCTAAACCTATTCATCTCATCCTCAGACTCAATTTTGCAACTCAATTTGATAGCACCTGCACTACTCTAAATGGTCCCGACCATCTAGACTTCAAATTACCCGAAAACAACTTCAATCTCAAATTGTATAGCAATACCACGTCTCCAGGTTTAAAATTTCGATCAAGAATATTTTTGTCATGCACCATATTCATTCTCTCCTTATATGTCCTTGTACTCTCAAAAGCATGGTAACGGAACTCGTGCAACTCTGTGACTCTACTTGTACCCGTTATTTCCATGTCGACATTCCGCTGCCTCGATGCCCACAAAGCTATATGCTCCAACTTCATGGGTAAGTGACATGCTTTCCCAAATGCCAGTTTATATAGAGACATGCCACTTGGAGTTTTAAAAGCGGTACGATAGGCCCAGAATGCATAGTCTAACTTTTTTCTCCCAATCCGTTCTTGTAGCATTCACGGTCTTTGTCAAAACACTCTTTAATACTCTATTCGACACTTATACATGCCCACTTGTTTGTGGATGATATGGGGTGACAACCTTGTGGTGAACGCCATATTTTTCTAACAACTTTGCGAAGGCTCAATTACAAAAGTGAGTGCCTCCATCACTGATTATTGCCCTTGGAATGCCAAACCAGGTGAATATATTCTTTCTCAAAAAACCAGTGACTCCATTTGCATCATTTTTAGGGAGTGCCATAGCTTCCACCCATTTTGATACATGGTCCATAGCTACAGGTATATATTTGTTGCCATTTGAGATGACAAAATGCCTCATGAAATCGATCCCCATACGTCAAACACTTCCACTTCCTGAATTGGGTTCATGGGAATCTTATGCCAGCGAGAAATATTCCCGCTCCGTTGGCATTCATCACAACCCTTCACCTAGTGGTGTGCATCTTTTAATAATGTCGGCTAGTAGAAGCCCGACTCCAACACTTTCGCAACTGTCCTTATTAACCCGAAATGGCCACCATATGGGGATGCATGACAAGCCTACAAAATAGAAGGTTGGTCAATTGCGAGGATACATCTCTGAATCATGTTATCAACACAAATACTGAACAGATAAGGCTCATCCCAAAATACATGCGACAATCATGAAAGAACTTTTTCTTTTGGACAGAGGAAATGTCATAGGGGACAACACCGCTCGCCGGGTAGTTTGAAATGTCTTCATACCGTGGAGCTACCTCAAGGCTCGTGGCCAATAGTTGTTCATCTGGGGACGTCTCCACAATCTATTCCACCTCAACCTTCTTCTCTGCTCCTTCCATCCTAGACAAGTGATCAACCACTTGGTTCTACGTTCCCTTTTAGTCGCAGATTTCCAAGTCAAATTCTTGCAGCAGTAGCACCTATCAAATAAGGCGCATCATTGCTTCCTTCTTCTCAATTAGGTACCTGAGAGCAGCATGGTCAGTATAAAAAATTACCTTTGAGCCTATAAGGTATGACCTAAATTTGTCAAATGCGAACACCACTACTAGTATCTCCTTCTCGGTCACTGTATAATTTAGTTGTGCGCCACACAAGGTTCTACTTGTGTAGTAGATTGGATGCATGACTTTATCTTTTCGCAGGCCCAAGAATTGATCCCACATTGTAGTCACTTGCATAACATATCAGCTCAAATGGTTGCTCCTAGTTGGGTGCAACTATGACAGGTGCAGACACCAACCTCTTCTTCAATTCCTAAAAAGCTACCATGCAGTAATCCAAAACACAAAAAGGTGATTTTTTTTCAAACACTTTACACAAAGGGTTAGCAATTTTGGAAAAAACTTTTATAAACCGCCTGTAGAACCGGTGTGGCCAAGAAAACTTCTTATTGCCTTGATGGAAGTGAGTGGTGGAAACTTTTCTATTACATCAATATTTGCACGATCCACCTCAATGCATTCACTCGACACTAGGTGCCTTAAGACTATACCTTCATGTACCGTGAAATGGCACTTTTCCCAATTTAATACCAGATTAGTCTTCATACACCTCTTCAATACTCTTTTCAAGTTCATAAGGCAATCATCGAATGAGCTCCCCACCATTGAGAAGTCATCCATTAAAACCTCTATTATTTCCTCTATTATATATGTGAAGATGGCCATCATGCACTTTTGGAATGTGGTAGGTGCATTGCATAGGCCAAAGGACATTCTTCGAAAGGCATAGATGACATACAGACAGGTGAACGACATTTTCTCTCTATCCACTAGGGCAATAGAGATCTGATTATACCCCGAGTATCCATCCAGAAAGCAAAAGTGGGACCTCCCTGCCAATCTATCTAGCATTTGATCAATGAATGGCAGTGGGAAATGGACTTTTTGGGTGGCCTTGTTCAACCTTCTGTAATCCATATAGATTCTCCATCATGTGACTGTTCTTGTTAAGATCAACTCGTTGTTCTCATTTTGCACTACCGTCATTCCACCCTTCTTTGGCATATACTGAACTGGGCTGACCCAATTGCTTTCAGAGATGGAGAAGATGATTCCCGCATATAACCACATGATTGACACGCTCCCTTTTTCCCTCCCTTTTTAATGGGGATAAGTCCATGTTTCGACATTCATGGGGGGTGATGACTAATTTTCTTTTGGAAATTGGGTATTTGAAGATTCGCCACCTAACGGATTATGGTGTGTTAGGGCACCTAGAGCGATTAATTCTTAGACTAGTTTGCATTACCGGAGATTTAGGGTAAGGGCTCGAAATAACCTTAAGAGGAAGTTCTTAGGCACCCCTCTTGGTCCACAACGGTGGGTCCCGACTGAACTTACACTTATGAATTAGTCCTTTAACAAATAAGAAATTGGAACACATAATTACAAATAAAGCATGTTGGATATTTTATGACTCAAATAATAAGACAATGAATTTGAACAAGTTGTGTACATAAAAAGAGAAAGTAAAGTTTTAAGCAAAAGTAATTTGGGAAAGGAGGGGTCCTAGCTTGGTTAGCCTATAGGATCACCCCATGCAGCGCCTGGTAAACATTCCTCAAAGAGGGGCGACACGTGACATTAACATGTAGTCATCATATCTCATTTTACCCAAGTCCATCCCCTTGGTCATAGCCTAAAGTATTCTAGTAACCTTGACAATGTCCTATACATGCACTACCTGTCCCTTCCTCGTGGCCCTGGAGGTATTTTAGGACCTCTATTCTTTGGACAGTTCTAGACTTTCCTAAGGTCTTAAAGGATAAAAACCTAGGCAACAATCAAGAACACATAGGACTTAATAAATAAGTGCAGAAATGAGCAGTTAAGAGGCCCAGGTTTACCTCCACAAGTAATGCACTTAAGCAGCACATCTCGAACACAAACAAGGTCAATTTTTATTAGAGAAAGACCTAAACAGGATATCTAAGTGGATGTCAATGCACAAAAATATGCAACTTTGTCATTTATAAACTCGATAGTAAGGTCCTAATCAGTTTGCCTACTGATTTTAAACATGTTAAATTTGGACAGCTTTAAGTAGCAAAAAAAAGTTTCAGAGTTGCAGAAGTTAAAAAAATGCCCTATAGGCTTGCCTAAACATAGAACAGTGACGTCCTAAGAGCATGATAACTATGTTGATGTAGGAAAATAATGAACAGTTTTTAAAACGGAATCTTGAGTTCCTATAGGCATGTTGTTTAGTGATAGTAAATTAAGGCAGTGCTTGAAAAATTCATTTAAGGAAACAGACAATTGATTAGGCTAGTTTCAAAGTGAACTAAAATGAATTAGACGGACTTGTTTAAAACTAAGTGGATTTTAAGTTCTATAAGCAGATTTTCTGATTTTAATTCCTATAAGCATGGTATATAATTGTTTAAGAGCTGATGTTAGAAACTTATAGGCATGATTTCTAGTAAAAACAAATATAAATATCCGTTGTAATCGAAACTGAACCTGATCACATTCTATAAGCATGATATCTAACTATAAAGCCATTTTGGGTCCTGTAGACAAGATTTCTATTATTGTAACCAATTAAGTCATATAGGCTTGGTTTCTAGTATGGTAAAGAAAACATAGCATGTATATTAAAACGATCATATAGGCATGGTTTCTATCCAAATTACCCCATAGATATAGTTACCCACCCCTTTTTCACTAATCACCCCAATGTTGTTTACAAATAATTATTACAGACTCGCTGAATAAATTACATAAACAATAAAGAAAAGAAGAAGTTAACTATAGGGAGCCTGAAGCAGGCCCAAATGACTTCCCAAGCCTCCAATAGCCTCAAATGCCAAATTCCATAGACAATATCATTGTCTAGGTGCGTTAGAGTTTCCTAAGGATCTCAAAGATCCCGGGCAGTGCTCACTGTCATGACCCTAGTTCACCAATTGTGAACACGTCATGACGGCACCTAGTCTTCACGACCAGGTAAGCCTAACACATTGCGGAAGTAACAACATTTGCGAAATTTATATTCAAAAGCTTAATAACATGAGTAATGTATACAGTTGTCGCCTGGCACATACACTTTAATACAAAATACTGAAATAACCTCCAAGACCCGGAAACCCACGGGCAACACAGGCTATAAGAAATCTTACACTGCTCTAGTCACCAGATCAGTCTAATACAAAGATGGATCGAAATAACATCTAATAAGTATGGATAAAATGAGAAGGAGACTTTGCGCATCTGCGGATGTAGCAGATGTATACCTCAGGTCCCCAATACGCTCCCTGACAGCTACTGGCAGTACGCCTGCTCAGAAGCACATGGATCTGCACATGAAAAATATGTGCAGAAGAGGCGTGAGTACACCACAGCGGTACTCAGTAAGTTCCAAGCCTAACCTCAGTTGGGTAGTGACGAGGAAAGATCAGGGCCCTATTGAGACAAACAATAAAATAGAAAGATATTAACAGTATCGAAGTCTGATGAAAATTAATGAACACGGCGATGTGATAAGACAAATCAGTAAAATATAGTACTACAAGACAAAACAGAAACACAGAGTAAATACAGAAAAATTACAAGAATACCAACGAGGGTCTTCCAGGATACCGTCCTGTAGCCCTTTTCTCAACTGTCCAATGGAACTTCCCGGGATACCATCCTGTAGTCCAAATCTCATATCAATATCAAAGAATCTCCTGGGATACCGTCCCATAATCAAATCATCATTGTGTAGGGGAATATCCCGGGATACCGTCCCGTAGTCCCAAAATAAAAGTGCAGGGGGATCTCCCGGGATACCGTCCCGTAGTCCCAAAATAAAAGTGCAGGGGGATCTCCCGAGAATCATACCCGTAGTCCCAAAGTAAAATGCAGGGGAATCTCCCGAGAATCAAACCCGTAGTCCCAAAGTAAACAACAAGGTGGAACTCTCGAAATCCGCATCCATAGTCCCAATGTAAATGCGCAACTAACATCAGTGAATTATTCAGAAATTTAAGTACAACAATACAAGGCATCAAATAATACTGGCCTAACATGCTCCACGTAATCACAGTTAAGACAAATTAAACAAATAGGCAGCTTGGATCAATTAAACATGCTCATCTACGCTAGCACAGGCTATAAAAGCAAGTAAAATAAGGCAAATATGAAAGAGAATCCAAATCAAGTATTTAAGTAAAAATCTAGGTTTTAACAATTTGCTCAAGTACGAGCTCGTCACCTAACGTACAAGGCAATCAATTACCAATTATCAAATCCTAAGGGACGAAGTCCCCCACACAAGGTTAGGCAAGTCACTTACCTCGAACCGGTGCGAAATCAACTAGGGAACGATGCCCTTGCCACGAGTATCCGACTCCAAATGGCCCAAATCTATTCAATTCAATTACAAATCGTAAATAATATTGCAAACAACTGATTCCACTATTGAAATTAAAGCTAAGGCGCGAAAATAGGTAAAATGACCAAAATGCCCCTCAGGCCAACGTCTCGGAACCGAATAATTTTCACATTTTCAGAAACCTCGTACTCTCACGAGTCTAACCATATAAAAATCTCAGAAATCGGAGGTCGAATGCCCCCTCAAAACCCAATAGTTTAGTCAATGAACTTTCACCCAAATTCTTCCATTTTTGATCCTTAATTCGAATTTAAAAGGTGGATTTAACTACTAAATGATGGAATATAACTAGAAAGGATCATAGAAATGTTACCCAATAATCTCCTCTTCAAAATCGTCTCAGAATAGCCCTTGCCCGAGCTCAAAATTGATTTTTCAACTTTTGAAACTTAACCCTCGATTTTGGTATTTCTGGACAGCGGTTTTCGCTTTTGCGGTCCAGGGACCGCTTCTGTGGTCCCGCTTATGCGGACAAACCACCGCTTTTGAAGTTTTCACTTAAAGAGTCGGAGTCCGTTTCTCGGACTTATAACCGCTTATGCGGCTCCGCCTTTGCGGATAGCTGACCACTTCTGCGATCTCGGAGGAAAAAGGGGCCAACTCGCTTCTGCGGTGCAAAGGCCACTTATGCGGCGCCGCAGCCGCAGAAGCGAAAACAACAGAAGGCCTGCTGCAAATTTCTTTCTAACTTCCAAAACTAACCTGTTGAGCATCCGAAATCATCCGGGACCCTGGGACTCCAACCAAAAGCACCAATACCACCTAATACCTTATTCAAACTTGTACCAATCCTCAAAACACGTCAAACAACACCAGAAAACCGATTAAATCACGTATTCAAGCCTAAGAACTTCAAATTCTAACCAAATACGCTTTCGATCAAAAACCTAACCAAACCTCGTCCGAATGACCAGAAATTTTGCACACACATCCCAAATGACATGACGGAGCTACAGCAACTTCCGGAATTCAAATCCAACCCTCGGATCAGAAACTCACTATCGGACCGTAAACTTCAAAAATTCAAACTTCGGCATTTCAAGCCTAAATGAGCTACAGACCTCCAAATAACTTTCCGAACACGCTCCCAACCCCGAAATCACCTAACGGAGCTAACGGAACCATAGGATTTCCATTCCGAGGTCGTCTTCACACTATTCTAAATACGGACCATTTTCAACTCTTATGCTCTCATTTAGGGACTAAGTGTCCCAAAACACTCCGAATCCTAATACCGAACGTCCCAGCAATCCAAAATAGCAGAAATGAACTTAGGGAAAGCAGTTAATGGGGGATCGGGGCGTAAATTCTAAAAATGACCGGCCGGGTCGTTACATTCTCCTACACTTAAACATTCGTTCATCCTCGAACGAGCATAGAGAACATACATGAAGTAGCAAAAAGATGAGGGTACTGGCTGCGCATATCCTCCTCGGTCTCCCAAGTCGCCTCCTCGGTCGGCTGACCCCGCCACTTGACCTTCACTGAAGCGATGTTCTTTGACCTCAACTTTCTGATCTGCTTATCCAAAATGGCCACTGGCTCCTCAACATAAGATAGATCTCTGTCCAGCTGGACTGAGCTTAAATCCAACACGTGCGACGGGTCACCATGATATCTCCGGAGCATCGAAACATGAAATACCGGATGAACTCTGGCTAGGCTGGGAGGTAAGGAAAGCTCATAAGCAACCTCCCCAACTCGCCTCAAGATCTCAAAAGGCCCAATAAATCTTGGGCTCAGCTTCCCTTTCTTTCCAAACCTCATGACGCCCTTCATAGGCGAGACCCGAAGCAGAACCCGTTCAACAACCATATATGCCATATCACGAACCTTCCCGTCCGCATAACTCTTCTATCTGGACTGGGCTGTACGGAGTCTATCCTGAATCACTTTAACCTTCTCTATCGCATCCTGGACCATCTCTGTACCCAATAACCTAACCTCACCCGGCTCGAACCAACCCACTGGAGATGTACATCTCCTAACATATAAGGCCTCATACGGCGCCATCTGAATGCTGGACTGATAGCTGTTGTTATGAGCAAACTCCGCTAGTGGCAGGAAATGGTCCTATGACCCTCCAAACTCAATCACGCACGCACGGAGCATATCCTCTAAAATCTGAATAGTACGCTCGGACTGTCCGTCCGTCTGGGGGTGGAATGTTGTACTCAACTCCACTCGAGTGCCTAACTCTTGTTGCACGGCTCTCCAGAACCTCGATATAAACTGAGTGCCTCTGTCTGAGATGATAGAAACTGGAATACCATGCAATCGGACGATCTCCATGATATAAATCTCCGCCAACCGCTCCGTTGAATAAGTGGTACACACAGATATGAAATGAGCAGACTTGGTCAGCCGATCCACAATGACCCAAATAAAATCAAACTTCCTCACGGTCCGTGGGAGTCCAGATACGAAGTCCATGGTGATATGCTCCCACTTCCACTCTGGGATCTCAATCTGCTATAGCAAACCACCCGGACGCTGGTGCTCATACTTCACCTGCTGGCAGTTGAGGCATCTAGACACGTAGTCAACTATATCCTTCTTCATCCGCCTCCACCAGTAGTGCTGCCTCAAGTCCTGATACATCTTCGCGGCACCCGGATGGATGAAATACCGCGAGCTATGGGCCTCAGCTAGAATCAGCTCTCGAAGATCATCTACATTGGGCACACAAATCCGGCCCTGCATCCTTAACACTCTATCATCCCCGATGGTAACATCTCGGGCATCACCTTGCCGAACTCTATCCGGAAGAACAAGAAAATAAGGGTCATCAAACTGCCGCTCCCTGATACGATCAAATAAGGAAGACCGAGAAACCACACAAGCTAGAACCCGACAGGGCTCTGAAAGGTCCAATCTCACGAACTACCTGGCTAAAGCCTGAACATCATCGCCATAGGTCTCTCTGAGGCTGGTAGATATGCCAAACTCCCCAAACTCCCTGCCCGGCGATTCAAGGCATCGGCGACCACATTGGCCTTGCCCGGGTGATAAAGAATGGCAATATCATAATCCTTTAACAACTCTAACCATCTCCTCTGACGCATATTCAGGTCTTTCTGCTTAGGCAAGTGCTGCAAACTCCGATGGTCAGTTTAGATCTCACAAGGCACCCCATACAAATAATGACACTAGATTTTTAAGGCATGAACAATGGCAGCTAACTCAAGATCGTGGACAGGGTAGTTCTTTTCATGCACCTTCAACTGTCGGGACGCGTAGGCAATCACCCTACCGTCCTGCATCAATACCGCTCCAAGTCCAACCCGTGAGGCATCACAATAAACCGTATAGGACCCAGAACAAGCAAGCAACATCAAGATTGGGGATGAAGTCAAAGTTGTCTTGAACTTCTAGAAGCTCTCCTGACACTCCTCTGTCCACTGAAATGGGACACCCATCTGGGTCACTCTAGTCATAGGAGTTGCGATCGATGAGAACCCCTCCACAAAGCGGCGGTAATAACCCGCCAAGCCAAGGAAACTACGGATCTCAATAGCTGAGGAAAGCCTGGGCCAACTCTGCACGGCTCCACCTTCCTCGGATCCACTCAAATGCCCTCACTCGACACCATGTGGCCTGGGAATGCCACAGAACTCATCCAGAACTCACATTTGGAGAACTTTGCATACAATCTCTTCTCCCTCAGAGTCTGAAGCACTACTCTCCGGTGCTGCTCATGATCTTCCCGACTACGGGAATATACCAGAATATAATCAATAAAAACAATCACGAATGAATCAAGATATGGCCAGAATACGTTGTGTATCAAATGCATAAAAGCTGTCGAGGAATTAGTTAGCCCAAAAGACATAACAAGGAACTCGTAATGACCATACCAAGTCCTGAAAGCAAGCTTTGAGATATGTGGCTCCCGAATCTTCAACCGATGGTAACCTGAGCACAAATCAATCTTGGAAAACACCTGCGCACCCTGAAGCTGATCAAACAGATCATCAATATGAGGTGAAGGATATCGGTTCTTCACTGTAACTTTGTTCAACTGGCGATAATCAATGCACATACGCATAGAACCGTC